>JAVJIF010033204.1:0-158311 GCA_038442645.1 Agave tequilana | reverse complement strand
AACTATAGGAATGGGTCTATGAGGTTAACCTTTGGGGACATGACTAGAAAAGTCAATGTCTTCAACCTAGGAAAGCAAACCCGTGATGTTGAGGATCAAATATTTGAAGTCAACCTCATTGAGAACTTAACAAGTGAACATAGAGAAGAATTGGAATTAGAAACTGACTGTGACCTCGAGTTAGAGTCTGAAGACTTTAAACTTGATCAGATTGTTGAGTCTGCTGTGAATTGGGCCTCGAACCCTATTCTCCAAATGCGGAGCCAATAAACTTGACTCCTCCGTCCAGTAAGCCTTCCCCTTCCTCAGAGTTGAAAGCCTTACCTGGACATCTTAAGTACGTCTATCTAGATGAATAAGAGACCTTTTCTGTCATAATTACCTCCCATTTAAATGATGGGTAAGAAGAGAATCTTAAAACAATTAATAGAAAACATAGGAAAGCTATAGATTGGACTATGACCGACATAAAGGGATTGAGTCCAGCCATAGTTTAACATCGCATTCATCTCAATAAGAAGTGATACCAAAAAGAGACCGCAGCATAGGTTAAACCCAATAATGTAAGAGGCTGTTCATGCTGAAATTGTGAAACTCTTAGACAATAGGATAATCTATCCAATTTCTGATAGCCAATGAGTATGTCTTGTCCACGCAATTTTGAAGAAATCCAATTTCACCGTGCTAAAAAACGAGAACAAATAGTCGGTCTAAACTCAACTTCCCATGAAAATTTGAGTTTGCATTGACTATATGAAGCTTAACGCAGCAACCCATTAGGACCATTTTCCGCTTCCCTTCATTGACCAAATGCTTGAACGTTTGGCTGGCCACAAGTATTACTGTTTCTTGGACAGTTACTCAAGGTATAATCAGATCCCATTGCTCTAGAGGACTAAGAGAAGACTACTTTCATATGTCCATTTGGGACATTTCTTATCGTCGAATGCCTTTCAACTTGTGCAATTCCTCAGCAATATTTTAACATTATGTTAAGTCTTTTCTCTGATATGGTAGAACGATTCTTAGAAAGCTTCATGGATGATTTCTCCATCTACGGAGATTCATCACTCAATATCTTCACCATTTAAAACTTGTCCTCCAACGTTATGCTAAGAAAAATCTGGCACTTAACTAGGAGAAATGTCACTTCATGGTAAGACATGAAATTGTCTTTAGTCATGAAATTATCTAAGAAAGGAATTGAAGTGGATAGAGCCAAGATTGAGGTTATAGCTAAGCTTCCCATGCCTATATGTGTGAAGGATATTCGATCCTTCTTAGAACACGCCGGTTTCTATTGAAGATTTATCAAGTACTTTAGCAAGATTGTTAGACTCTTGATTAATCTGTTAGCTAAGGATGTGTCCTTCACTTTAGATAATGAATGTATAAATTTTGGGATAAGCCTAACTAAGAGCTTATTTTTGCACCAATCATATCTACACCGGATTGCCTAACCCCTCCACTAACTATGAAAATTAAAGAATTAATATAGCATATTCTCTTGGCTTTTAGAAAAATACTACAAGTATTATATCATTATATACTTTAGTATTAGTAGTGTACCCATGCCATATACACAAACATCATGATACATGTGTCTATATACATAACTCTAGGAAAAATCTTACTTATTAATTTCTTCAAGGAAGGTGGATGACTAATTAATATACAAGGCTTACTAATTAATAATTATGAGCGTTAAATGATTATTGGTACAGAGTGTTATAGTCTACCCCCTTAAAGAAAGTTTCATCCTCGAAACTTAGCGTACCTTCAAATAAGTGTAGATAAAATATCTGCATCACTTCTTCAAGTTCCCATATCACCTCTTTTAATTTTTGACTCCTCCACAATACCTTTGCCAATGGGATTATTTTGTTCCTTGGCTACTTCACTTTGTGATCTAGGATTTGCATTGGTTCTTCTGTATAAGATAATTCTTCTTGAATTTGCAATGGCGGATAACTAAGTATATGGCTGGGGTCCGATATATACTTCCTCAGTTGGGATACGTAAAACACATCATGAATCTTTTCAATTTCTGGGGGCAAGGTCAGCCGGTAAGCCAGTGGCCCGATTCTCTCCAATATTTCAAAGCGTCCTACATCCCGAGGATTTAACTTGTTGCTTCTTCCGATCAGCACTACTCTTTTTATAGGAGACACCTTCAGAAATACTATGTCTCCCAAATTCCAGAGGCCTGCAACGCTTGTCTGCATATGATTTTTTCTGCACTGGGCTGCCTTTATCCTCTTCCTTATTATCCTAATTTTCTCTGTTGTTTTTTGCACTAAGTTAGGGCGCAACAATCCTCGTTCTCCAACTCTTCCAACAAATGGGGGACCTACACTTCCTACCATATGGAGGTTCAAACGACGACATTCCAATAGTCGATTAGTAGCTGTTGTTATACACTAACTCCACTAATGGTATATACTTCTCCCAGTTACCTTTAAAATCTAATAAACATGCTCTCAGTATATCTTCTAATATCTGTATAGTCCTTTCTGATTGTCTATCAGTATGTGGGTGTACTATAGTACTTGAATGTAATTTGGTCCCTAAAGCCTTAGATAAACTCAACCAAAATCTTGATAGAAATCGAGGATCCCTGTCTGATACAATTATTTTAGGTACTCCGCGTATCTGAACTATCTCTCAGAGGTAAATTTGTGCCAACTTATCCATCGAGTAATTCATTTGAATGGGTAGAAAGTGTACAGAATTTGTGCGTCAATCCACGACTACCCATATAGCATCGTGTCTTTGAGGTGATCGGGGAAATCTTGTGACAAAATCTATAATAATGTAACTCCATTTCTACTCAAGAATTGATAAAGGCATCAATAATCCCGGGGGTTTCTTGTGTTCGTCCTTAACTTACTAGCATATTTAGAACTTTTGCACGAAGTTAGCTATATCATTCATTCCTTCCCACTAAAATTTGTTCGAAGATCTTGATACATCTTTGTTGCTCCTGGATGTACCAAATAGGGAGTGTGATGAGCTTCTGCCATAATTTTCTCCTTAAACCTTTCATCTTGTGGTACACACACAGTGTCCAAATTTCAACATTTTTTTATCGCAGGTGAAGCTTAAATTTCCCCGCTTTGAACCTTCTCCAAAATTCTTCTTATTCTGTCATCTCCTTGTTGTGCCTCTTTGATTCATTCAACAGGTCATATTGAATGCTAACTGATTCACCTGGCTTGTTACATTCCCAGGTTCCTTTACTCAGACTTTCAATTGCATTCTTTCTAACTCGTTCAATAGACTTGGTTGTTGAGTTATCAATACGGCTAGTGATCCTCCTGACTTTGACTTAGGGCATCAGCTACAACATTAGCTTTTCCCGGGTGATAGTGAATGGTCAGGTCATGGTCTTTTATCAGTTCCAATCATCTCCGCTGTTGCATTTTTAGCTTCTTTTGTCAAACTTTTGTGGTCTGTATAGACTACACTTGATACTCCATACATGTAATGTCTTCATATCTTCAAGCCAAAAATGACTGTAGTCAATTCTAGATCATAAGTAGGGTAATTCTTTTCTTGATTTCTTAGTTGTCTGGAGGCATAGGCTATAACCCTTTCATGCTGCATTAATACACATCCTAACCCTTGCTTGGATGAATCACTGTAGATGACATATGCCTTGGTCCCCAAAGGCACAGCTAGGATTGGGGTCGAGATTAGCCTATCCTTCAATTCTTGAAAGCTTTTCTTCTGGTTCTCCCCGGTTGAACTTGATACCTTTTCTGCTTTGCATGGTTAGGGGCATCGTTACCTTGGAAAACTCCTCTACAAATCTTCAATAATAATAGGCTAAGCCTAAGAAACTTCTGATCTCCTTAACATTGATGGGCTGGGGCCAGTTTTTGATTGCCTCAATTTTTACGGCGTCTATTGACACTCCTTCTGTAGATATAAGTGCCCGAGGAAGCCAACTTGATTTAACCAGAACTCACACTTCTTGAACTTTGCGTACAACTGTTTTTCTCTTAGTGCATGCAGTGTCATCCTCAAATGCTCCTCATGTTCTTTCTTATTCTAGGAGTAGATTAGTTTGTCATCTATGAACATTACTACGAATCGATCAAGATAAGGTTGAAATATTCTGTTTATTATATCCGTAAAATGCTACTGGAGCATTGATTAGCCCAAATGGCGTTATAAGAAATTAAAAATGTTCATATCTAGTTCTGAAAGTAGTCTTACATATGTCATCTAGTTTAATCTTCAATTGATAATATTTTAATCTTAGATCAATTTTAGAAAATAAGCTAGCATCCTGGAGTTGATCAAACAAATCATCAATCCTAGGGAGTGGATATCAGTTCTTGATAGCTACTTTGTGTAACTCTCTATACTCAATGCATAATCTCATACTCCCGTCCTTCTTTACAAACAAAACTAGGGCTCCCTAGGATGACATTTTGGGTCGAATGAATCCACTATCCAACAACTCTTACAGTTGACTTCAATTTATTTATTTCTACTAATGGAGCTTTAGAGATAAAACATGGTCCTAGAAATAAATCAGTAGAGAATTCAATCTCTTTGTCCGAGGGTAAGCCTAGTAGCTCCTTTGAAAATACATCAGGATATTCTTTCACCACTGTTATTTCTTCTAATTTTAATTCAGCTTCCTTCTTATCTATTACGGCTGCTAGAAACCCCTGACACCCCGTCTCAATAATTTCATAGCCTTGATAGCCGATATGATCTACATTTTCATCCCATTGTTTGCTCCTTCAAAAGTAAATTCCGGGATCCTTCTATTTTGAAAGTTACCCACTTTTGATTACAATCTATGTGGGCATTGTGAGTTGATAACCATTCCATTCCTAAAATGGAATCATATTCCATTCTCCCTAGTTTTACTAGGTCGACCCATGATTTTACTTCTACCATAACTTCACATCCCTTATAGTTGATTGAGGTTTAACCTACACAGAAAAATACATAATTTGGAAATGAAGAATAAAAATGAGCAAGGTTACTTAATACTACCACTATAGCAAGTGGCTATGCGGGTTGTGATCCACAAGGAGGGACTGCGATGGAAGCTTTTAAGTAAATTCTCTTTTTACTTAAATAGGTTAAAGATCTTTCTTCTTAGTTTTAAAGAAAAAAAAAAAAGTGTTAAGTTAAAAGATGAGACGAAGAAAGAAGAAGATCTAAGATAATGTTGTTGGTTTTTTAAAAGAAAAGAAAAGAGAACTAAGTTAAAAAGAACCAAGCAAAAAGAAATAACGGAAGAGTGGATTTGAAAGTAGGATTCTAAACTAAGAAATAAAAATAAAGTAAAGCTAAAGAACACTTATCTCTTCAGCGCTTGCTTACCTTAGATCTGTTGCAGTGTTCACCTCGGCTTGAAGGCGAGCATAACATGGCATAGGAGATCTTCCCCATTCCCATTCTAGTCTATGAAATAAAGGTACAAAATAAACTAATTTAGAAATGGATCTCCATCACCATAATCCATCTGTGGCACTTACAAGGGCAAGACATAATCGAGGCTATCAGATTCATTTGGATTACAAGAACCTTAGATAAAGTAAAAAAAAAAGGAAGAAGAACATAAACTGCAACCTTCGATTGAAATAGAGTAACGATGGATGAAAGGATGAAGCTTACACCGGTGTCACTTCCCGATCAACCTTCTTTTATTTCTCTTATGAAACTTCTCTAAAATCTCAGTTACATGAATAAAAATGAAAAATTACATAAAAGAAATAAAAATCTTAAGTTAGAACTAAAGAACAGCCTAGCCTATACTCTTCGCTGAAGTCATCCATTTGCCTTTAAAATTGCAGGTATCTATAGCCAAAACTGAATAAGGGAGAGCATACGAAGATAGAGACAAAATCTCTTACCCAACAGAAAAGATTTTCTGATAAGGTTAGAGATAAATTTTGTTTTATCCCTTGATCTTCACTTAGATTGTGTCTTATCTTTCACAATACTTTAGATATCCCTTTGTATATTGATAGGGTTGCCTTTAGACTTCTGGATTTGCCTTTATCTCCTTAACTCCTCAAGCTAACCAAATTGATTCTTCTAAATCTGTTTTTAACTTTATTTATTTGGCTTTATATCCAATTAACCAAATAAATCCAATTAAATCAGAATTTAACTGTCTTTTATTTGGTCTTATCTTCTCTCCCTTCATTAAGACAAACCTGTAAAATAAGACGTTAAGATAAGAAATTAGCAGGATTTATTACAAGATAGGTGTAGGAATGTAATAATAGATATGCAATAAATGTATATAATCACACCCATATACCTATCTTTTGCTCATCCTCGAGCAAAAGAATGAAAAATAGAGTTAGCCTAATCTAACACACTTTCATAGGAATCACGGTTGCACTTAGCATGTGCAATAAGTCTTTAAACATCTAGGTTACCCCTAGATGACGAGTTTTATCTCGTAAAAGTTTTTAGTGGATTACACCCACAAAATCTGTAAAGAAAGAGAAATAAAGTGTTCGTATCTTGAAAATACATTTTGAAAAGATGAGAAAAATATTTAAAGTATTATTGTAAAAATTCAAGTAATCTATAAGTTATAGGAAAACTGAACTTTTCGTTCCTTAGCTTAATCTCTATTCCAACACTTGTTATCAATTAAGGTAAGGACACAAACGATATTTCTCATTTAGTCTACTATTTTACCCTAAATCTTATGCACATTTGTGACTGTAAAATTTTGACTTAGGGTTCTTCAACTCTAACTCTTATGCCTTATTTTTCATATTTTTGGTGGTACTATCTCCTAATTTTATTAGGCTTTCTAATCTACCCTCGTAACGAGTCTTAGGTTGGTGACTCCTAAACTGGACGGTCTTAAGGCACCGAGCGAGAAAACACCCCAAGGATTTAAGGACTCGAGTAAACACGACTACAAAACTAAGAATTTTATTAATTTTATGGACCACTTTTAGGCGTGAATACCTATGCTTTATGAGGCACAAATACCCAGCTTAATTAGAGAATTTTTGATATATATACTTTTTTCTTTTCTTTTTTAACAAGACATAAGAATATTTGTTTTTGAATCCTAATTGTATAAGTGTATAATAAAGTGTGCATATTTCATCAAGGTAAAAGTTAAGACTAAATTACTTTTTTAATTTTTCTTTCTAACCCTAGAAATCAAACAAATAATCTTATTTTAATTAAGAATAAGAAATCCTAATTATGATTCTCCTATACCTTAAAATTAATTTAATTTCTTACAAAAAATAAGTCAAAATATTGTTTCTCTTTTCAAAAAAATTTTAAGAGCAAAGAAAATATTATATTTTTTATAAATGAAAAAAACCTATATTATGTTAGAACCCTCCCTCTCCTACATCTATCTCATGCATTGTCTTCAATGTATGAATGAATGCATAAATATAAGAAAAAAAGAAAGGGAAGGAAAATGTTATCTTAAGGTGGTGGTTCTAGTGGTGGTCACATTGAGCCACTTGTTATTGCCCAATCTAAATATTGTGGATTATTATGGAACCGACCTTTGATGACCACTTTTTTATTTACAAAGTTACGACCCCCAAGTGAATAGGATCATGCAAGATCTAACATTAAAATCATCTTGGTTATATGATCAATCTTGGAATATCATCTCAGAGTCATTATGGTCTATACTTTAGTCCGATAGTAGGATGTGACTTGGTGGAATGGTTGATTTGGTCTCAAAAGAGAGGTTCGGGAACCAATACTGACTCAAAAAAATTAACTTTAAGTTCAAGAGTCAGTTTTTGTTCAAGAGTGGAGTCCAAATCAAAAAATTGAAATTTACATTCTTTTCTTATAAATGAAATGCGACTATCAAAAATAGGTGGTTCAAATTCAAGCTCTATGGGTATAGTAATCAATGTTGGCTCGGAATTGGATTCAAATCGGACAAGGATACCGGAGTCAACATCGATTCAAAAATTAGAATTGAATCATAAAGTTGTAGATCAGGTTCGCAATCAAGTTTAATTTCCTTGAAGTGAAAACTCGCCAATTTGTCCAAGGTTTGGGATGTTGGCTCAGAGGCCTTTCACCTTAGCTTTGATGATGACTAACTTATGAAGGTTAGTTTACTAATAATCTTGCGTTTACATAGTTTCAGTTATTGATCAAGATATTAGTAGGTGTCTAACTTCAACAAAGGAGTTTGGAGCTAACACATATAGATTCAAGAGCTCGCGCATCAAGACCACATCTAACACTCGATTAGAGTCAAGCTTTTAGATCGTGTTTGGATCGGGTCGGCTTGGAGAAGGAGTTCTACAAGAAGACTTTGGTTTGTATTTAGTTCAGTTTGTTTAAGGGTAGAATATATTTTTGAAGCCCAAAAAGACACACACACACAAAAGTTCAATATGTTTGGTTTTCGGTTTAACCGGTTTTGGATTTCAAGTACACATGTATCGGGTTTTAGATTTTAATCAGTTTTAGTTCTGCTGATCTGCTCGACACCCTTTTATATTTCTTATCATAACGTTTTATTCTTATATTCCATTAACATGATTTAAATTATATTTCAAAGATAACTTTCAGGGCTACATTTCTTATTCAATAATCATTTTCTAATTCAAATGTTAAAAATGTCAAACGTTGGGTTGAATTCTGTTCTTGTTCTGAAAACATTATGTAGTTTTTTATAAATGTCAATAATCATTTGACGCCTTTCAGTATTTTATTGATAACATTCTACTCCAAAGTTATATTGCATTGATTTAAGTTGGATTAGAAACAAGACTTATAGTGTTACAAATTGTTCCTATATACTTATTTCTGAATTCTGATATTTCCATCTTGTAAACTGTGCTCAAAGTTGACCAACAGTCTGCTAGATTGGCAGAATGGCTAATTTTCTTGAGGCTGATTTTTAACATATTTTTAAAATGTGTTTTGTTGAATTTTAAGAGTCAATTTATTTCTTTTAAACCTGGTAAAACTATTCTAAGTTTGCTCTTCTGAAACCCTATATAAAGGGGTTATTAGGGTTGAGTTTATCACCAAAAAAAATGAAAAATCAAGTTTTGGGTTTTCAAGAGAAAGAGCTTTCTAGTTTCAGTTTTGTGTTTTTATTTTCAAAAATCTACTTTAGGTTTTTGGTTCTCAAAATCTCTCTTCTAATTTTACTCTCACTTATAAATTCTTAAGCTTCAAATTTATATTTATTCTACAGGGTTTTGTAAGAGAGTATTTCAAGAGAGAGTTTGTAGTCTTTTGATCATCCAGAGATTGTTCCATTATTGTTACGCTACCTCTAGACTAGAGGAGTGTATTGGAGAGTTGTGTACTCCGAGTGATTGTAATTCCTTGGTATAAGGTCCCTTGGTGGAAGATCCTATAGTGGATTGGGAAATCCTTCATGGTGGTGAAGGCGGGAACGTAGAGCAGTGGTTCGAACCTCAAAATAAATCTTCTTATTTGTGATTGCTTTTTTGACTCTACTTATTTGTTTTTTATTCATTCATTATTGTTGATCTATATTCTTCATAACAAGGTAGCAATTACGCTTCTCAAACTCTTATCTAGAGGAATCACGAGAAGAAGTTCAGAGCCCTTCATGGGAAATTTGGCTTCTAGTCTTGTTTAGAGTGATCGTTTGCATCATCTTATTTCATATTGCATTGAATTTCTTAATTGATTAGTAATACACCTATTCACCCCCCTCTAGGTGTAATTTCAATTTGGGATTGGTCAAGTTTAATATGATGTGATGAAATTGAATCTTGGTTAAAATCTCCAAGACACCATGATTCTCGGTTCCTATTAAGATGGCTAGGACAATCGGGAATGAACGAAAATGTATTAGGTATAGTTTTCTCATTCCTATCTTTCACTATATTGATTAAACAACTCATTTGTGCTTCTAACCTATTGATGGATTGGGTAAAATCATTTTTGAACTGTATCAAGTTTTCTATACTCATTTCTAAGTCAGTAGGTTCTTCTTATTATGGGACTTGAAAAATAGAATAAGGATCTTGACTTGAGAATTTTGTGAAATACTTGAGTCGGTTTAATTTTTGAGATTACAAGTACTCAATTATGGCTTTTCTACTCCTTTCTACATCAAATTCTTCTTCTTTAGGTTGATCAAAAAAAGAAGTGTATGAAGAAGATTGTTGGAAAGGTGGTTTATAATATGACTTGGGGCAGTTGTATTCCCACTGACTCTGTGAAGAATAGAGATTATTATTCTAGTCTAGTTCATAATATATGTTGATTCAGATAAGACCAATTCGATGTACTTGGTTAGTTAAAGTCATGATATGCTGAGTTGGTAGTATTCGAATTAAAAGAAGTGGGGGTATAATATGAATTACTATTAAAGTTGAAAAAAATGTTGTTATCATCTATTTTACAAAAAATAAACAAACAAACAAAAACAAAAATCTAGCCTAAGTTAGGCTAGACCTTAAACCTAGACGGCTTCTAACTGGTTAGACTGTCCACGAGGAATATATTACAGAATCTGACCACAAGTTAATCGTCCAGGTAGGGAAAAGATTAGTGGGAGGTATCCGTACCTAAGTAACGAGCCTAATTATGCCAAACCACTGTTCTTCGAGATTTCGCCTCTCAAATCTCAACCTTTGACACTGATTTGACAAGAGTCAAATTCTAACCACTTTCTCCTTAGGTCAGCATCCTATTGAGTATGAGATGTCCCTAGGGCCAATATCTACTCAGTTTTAAGTTAGGATAGGTTAGTAAGGAGATGACTTGTGGGCTAAGGGATGGTAATGATGATTGGTCGCTAATATTGCATATTTACTATCATATGTCCATACTTATTATAGAATAAAAGCCTGCATTGTTCTAATTAATTGTTTGATTTATTTGCAGGCCCAATCTTTAAGGAGTTGAAGAGAAATGAGCTCAAAGCCCACCAAAATTCTGAATTAAATCAGAATTAATTCGCACCAAGTAAATCAAGGCAAAATCAAGAGGTGGAAAACAGGTTAAGAAGAATCCTCTGAGAATCGATCGGTTAAAGCCAAGAATCCAAGGCCATTTCGTCAGAATCTGGGACTCAAACTGACAAACCAACTCCAGATATAGTCAGAAGGCCAAACCAGCGCGACCCACCAACAGGGTGTGCCAGGCCACACCCTGGCACACACCTGGCCGCGAAAACGCGGCAATAGCCGCGTTTTCGTGGCAATCTTGGGGAGTTAGGGGGAGCGTTTGCTCCCCCGACCTCCCCGGGATCCTGGTTGTTGGGTTTTTGGCCTATAAAAGGGCATTCTCTGTGCTGAAATTGGACGCCAATGCAGATTAGGATTTAGCCTAGTTTTAATTCTTTGTAGTTTAGGTTTTTATTTTATGTAACTTGTATGTAGCTTAGGGTAGAAGAAGATTCATGTAAGTAAGAGAGAGGCATATGTTAAGAGTGACACCGATGTACCCTCCTCCTTTCTTTCATTGTTTCAAGCAATAAAGGTAAACTTTTATTTATGTTCGTATCTTTTACTTTCATTTTGTTTTACTTTCCTCTTCCTCTTCTACTTTACCTTGGTTGAATTTGTTGAGTTTTACAAGTGAATTCCAAAGCAAGTATAACTAAGCTACGTGAGAGCCAGCGATAGTTCATGAAGACGTTCTCCTCTTCCAAGCTCCGCATCACTTCGTTCTTGATATGCTTGACGATATAATGTGCACGGGGACTGAGCTCGAGCTTATAATCTATGCATTGAACGCCTCCGAAGCAAAGGTAGAACATGCAACGGTTTTCAGGTAAGTCATCACTCAACCTAGGTAAGTATTCCTTCCTTTTCTTTCCTTTCTTTCATTTCTGTAAATTAAATCATCACCTCTTCCAACTCTTTCTTCTCCACTCACTCCATTTGTACATAGTCGCTTTTATGGTTTTCTGATTTTCCACCTTCTTCATCTTTCACTTTCTTCTTAACTTTAACTATAACTTTCTTTTTCATTTTCATAACTTAAAAACAGAGAAGAACTTTCGCTTATTTTCATAACGATTTCAATAAAGAACCGTAAAGCTTCCATTGCAAACCCTCCTTGTGGATCACGACCCGCATAGCCACCTGCTATAGCGGAAGAATTGAGCACTTGCACATATCCTTTCTAAAGTTCTATAATCTCGTATTATGTGTGCAGGTTTAGCCTCAATCAAATTTTGGCGCCGTTGCCGGGGAGGGTAACATGTTTTTTATTGAAATCTGAATTTTTTTTGAAAATTCTTTAGAACTAAACGAATTTTCTCTCTGTTGCAGGTTACAGGGCAATCAAAGCAGGACATTAATATTGCAGTGACATACAAGTGGCCTTGGGCCTCTGCTCTAGAAAGCAGAGACCAAGGGCCCTCTGAATTGCCGCGTTTCCACGGCAAAAAATGCGGATCCGCGGCAAGGACGAGTTGACTACTAACAGGTTTTTGCAGGGCTGCTTACTTTGCAAATTCTAGTTCCCTGCAATTCTTTATTTCCTATATGCCATCACATAAGCCTGCTAAATAATCAACAGTAAAACGTTTGTTGCAAAAGTTAAAAATTGATTAGACGTTTGCATTTTAGGCACGCGTTTTTATCAATTCATTTATTTTTACTGTTGAAGAGTGCTGGAGCAAGGTACGTATGCATTGCATTTAGCATAGGACTCACTTCTTGGTTGATTTATATCGCTTTGAGTGAATCTTACATATCTTGTACACTTGTACTAATTGATTTTAAGGGCACCAACCCAATAACAAGATAAGGTGGGGATTTAATCACCCTTCCTTAGCCCAAAAATCAGAATCCAAGCACTCACTAACCCAAGCCTAACTTAAAATGAGTAGACGTTGGCCCTAGGGACATCTCGGACTCAATTAGGAGATTATCCTAAGGAGGAAAGGTGTTGGAACTTGACTATTGCCAAATCAGTGTTAGGAAAGGGATTAAGGGCCGAAAGCCCGAAGATTGGTGGTTATTTAATTAAGGAACGTCTTTGACGGAAAACCTCCCACCAATCTTGCCCTGACCTGGCTGATTAGCTTGTAGTCAAAGTCTACATTAAACCTCCTGTGGACAGTCTAACCAGTTAGGACTCATCTAGGTCTAGGTCAACCATAACTAAGGTTAGAATTTTTTCTTTCTTGTTTGTTTATTTGTTTGTTTTTCTTTCTTTTTTGTGTGTATTCTATTGTGTGATATGGCTTATAATAATATTTTTTCAACTTTAATAATAATCCATATTACACACCGAGTTCATTTTCGGATATTACCAACCCGGCATATCATGACTTTAATCAACCTAGTGTGCCGGATTGGTCTTATCCGAATCAATATAACCCATGTCCCCCATCTAATAACTATAATGTCCATAATAATTTCAACTCTTTACCGAGTCAGTGGGGATTCACCTCCCCCGAGCATAATTATCAACCAACTTGTCCTCCTTCTCCACCTAGTCCACAATATTTTCAAGATTTATACTCAGTTCCACCCGTCCAAAATAGGAAACCATCAATTTTGGAAAGGAGTATGCGTGAGTCCAAACAACAATCACAAAATCTGATGGACTCACAATTTCACTACCACTTCCAAGACAACTCTTCATCTTTCATCAAAACAATGAACCCATCAATTATGAAAAGATGCTTGAAGCCATGACTCATGCTCAAAATGCTAGAAATCGTGACATAGATATGATAGTCGAATCTCTACGTTCTCACCGTTTGACCAGTTCTGATGTCACTAACCATCCTGTTAGAGTCGAAGAGTCATGTAGTCTTGGAAATTAAGATTCTATTTCAGAACAACCACTTGAACTTGCCCAAATTCCAAATTTTGAAAAAGATATTGACAGTTTAGCAAGTTTTCCTTTTCCTGAAATAGAACTTGAAAATGAATATGATCCTGAACCCCAACTTAGTGATTCAATTCTACTTCCTGGTTCAATTATGACTCTGGTATCTTCACCTGATTTTAATCTTTTTCCTGAGTCAACATTGAATCCTGTGCCAATTCATCATGAAATTGAATCACCCATTCTTGAGGATCATATTGAACTTGACCAATTATACAATTTTGAAAATCCTATTGACAAATTGGCAAGTTTTCAATTTTTTGATATTGAACTCAATGAGATATGTGACCTAGATTCTCAAATCTGTGATCCAGTTCAACTTTCTGAATCAATATTGACTCCTGTTGTTTTACCAAACTTGAGTAATATTTTAGAGTCAGTTTTGATTTCTCCACCTATCATTCCTGAACTGGAATCACCCACATTAAGTCACATTCCATTGTTAGAAAATACATGTGGACTAGAGTTTCAACTTCTTGACTTGGACCCGCTTCTTGAACCAATTTCAACTCCTGAACCTTTACTTGATTTAAGTCACCTTCCCGAGTCGGTATTAGTTCCTGTCTTCCTGAGTCTAAGTCAACCGTTCTATCATTTCATACTCTATTCTGGGACGAGGTGGTTGACAAATTTGACTCCGAAATTAGTTATGGAATATGGAAATTAGATGGGGTTAAATTTTAATAAAAATTCTTCATGGATTTATCTTTTTAATGGGTTATATTAAAGATATTTCTGGTGGGTTCCTCCGAGACCCAAGAAAAGTTGATTGGGCCGCGTTTCGTGGACCAATCAGACCACCACCGGAACCACCATCTTAAGGTAACCATTTTCCTTCCCTTTTTTCCTTTTTCATGCATCTATGCATTAATTCATACATTGAGGACAATGCATGAGATAGGTGTGGGGAGGGTCTAACATAACTTTTCTTTTTCTTTAAAATAAAAAAAATTAACATTTTTCTTTACTTTTAAAAACTTTTTGAAAAATAGAAACAATATTTTTGACTTATTTTTGTAAGAAATTAAGTTAATTTTAAGGAATAGGAAAATCCAAATTAGGATTTCTTATACTTGGTCAAAATAAGATTATTTGTTTGATTTTTAGAGTTAGGAAGATAATTTGTCAAAGTAATTTGGTCTTGATCTTTACCTTGATGAAATATGCACACTTCATACACTTACACACTTAGGATTCAAAAACAAAGATTCTTATGCCTTATAAAAAAACAAATCTAATTATTGACTAGCTAGGTGCTTTGGCCTAAGCAAGCCTTAGTATTTATGCGAAAGATGATTAGATAAGTTTGAAAAGAAAAATCCTCTGATTAAGCTGGGTATTTGTGCCTAATAAAGTATAAGTATTCATGCCTAAAAGAGGTTCATATAATAAAATCCTTAGTTTTGTGGCCTTGTTTGCTCGAGTCCTTAAGTCCTAGGGGGTGTTTTCTCACCTGGTGCCCTAAGACCGTTTGGTTTGGGAGTCATCGATTAGAGGCTCGTTACATGGGCAGATTAGAAAGACTAATAGAACTAAGGAATAATACCCAAAAAAATAAAATAAAATAAAATAAAAATAAAATAAATATATATATATAAATAAATAAGGCATAAGAGTTAGAGTTAATGAACCCTTAGTCAAAATTTTCACATTCACAAGGTGCATATGACTTAGGGTAAAGTAATAGACTAGATGAGAAGTACAATTTGACTCCTTACTTTGATTGATAACAAATTTTAAATAGAGACTAAGTTTAGGAATGAAAAATTCGATTTTCCTATAACTTATAGATTGCTTAGATCTTACAATTATATTTCAAATATTTTCTCTTTCAAAATGCTTTTCAAAAATACTAACTCTTTATTTCCCTTTCTTTATGGATTTTGTGGGTGTAATCCGCTGAAAACCCTCACGAGACAAAACTCGTCCTCTAGGGGAAACCTAGAGGTTTAACGGCTTGTTGCACATGCTTGGTGCAATCGCGCGACCTGCGAAAGTGGTCTAATAATCCTTAGTATAGTTTAGTTGTTTTGCTCGAGGACGAGCAAAAGATAGGTATGGGGGTGTGATTGGTCGCTAATATTGCATATTTAATATCATATGTCCATACTTATTATAGAATAAAAGCCTGCATTGTCCTAATTAATTGTTTGATTTATTTGCAGGCTCAATCTTTAAGGAGTTGAAGAGAAATGAGCCCAATGCCCACCAAAATTCTGAATTAAATCAAAATTAATTCGCCCAAGTAAATCAGGGCAAAATCAAGAGGTGAAAAACCGGTTGAGAAGAATCCTCTCAGAATCGATCGGTTAAAGCCAAGAATCCAAGGCCATTTCGTCAGAATCCGGGACTCAAACTGACAAACCAACTCCAGATATAGTCAGAAGGCCAAACCAGCGCGACCCACCAACAGGGTGTGGCCACCTGGCCACACCCTGGCCGCGGAAACGCGGCAATAGCAGCGTTTTCGTGACAATCTTGGGGAGTTAGGGGGAGCGTTTGCTCCCCCGACCTTCCCGAGATCCTGGTTGTTGGGTTTTTGGCCTATAAAAAGGCATTCTCTGTGCTGAAATTGGACGCCAATGCAGATTAGGATTTAGCCTAGTTTTAATTCTTTGTAGTTTAGTTTTTATTTTTATGTAACTTGTATGTAGCTTAGGGTAGAAGAAGATTCATGTAAGTAAGAGAGAGAGAGAGGCATATGTTGAGAGTGACACCGATGTACCCTCCTCCTTTCTTTCATTGTTTCAAGCAATAAAGGTAAACTTTTATTTATGTTCGTATCTTTTACTTTCATTTGTTTTACTTTCCTCTTCCTCTTCTACTTTACCTTGGTTGAATTTGTTGAGTTTTACAAGTGAATTCCAAAGCAAGTATAACTAAGCTACGTGAGGGCCAGCGATAGTTCATGAAGACGTTCTCCTCTTCCAAGCTCCGCATCACTTCGTTCTTGATATGCTTGACGATATAATGTGCACGGGGACTGAGCTCGAGCTTATGATCTATGCGTTGAACGCCTCCGAAGCAAAGGTAGAACATGCAACGGTTTCCAGGTAAGCATCACTCAACCTAGGTAAGTATTCCTTCCTTTTCTTTCCTTTCTTTCATTTCTGTAAATTAAATCATCACCTCTTCCAACTCTTTCTTCTCCACTCACTCCATTTGTACATAGTCGCTTTTATGGTTTTCTGATTTTCCACCTTCTTCATCTTTCACTTTCTTCTTAACTTTAACTATAACTTTCTTTTTCATTTTCATAACTTAAAAACAGAGAAGAACTTTCGCTTATTTTCATAACGATTTCAATAAAGAACCGTAAAGCTTCCATCGCAAACCCTCCTTGTGGATCACGACCCGCATAGCCACCTGCTATAGCGGAAGAATTGAGCACTTGCACATATCCTTTCTTAAGTTCTATAATCTTGTATTATGTGTGCAGGTTTAGCCTCAATCAAATTTTGGCGCCGTTGCCGGGGAGGGTAACATGTTTTTATTGAAATCTGAATTTTTTTTGAAAATTCTTTAGAACTAAACGAATTTTCTTCTCTGTTGCAGGTTACAGGGCAATCAAAGCAGGACATTAATATTGCAGTAACATACAAGTGGCCTTGGGCCTCTGCTCTAGAAAGCAGAAACCAAGGGCCCTCCGAATTGCCGCGTTTCCACGGCAAAAAATGCGGATCCGCGGCAAGGACGAGTTGACTACTAACAGGTTTTTGCAGGGCTGCTTGCTTTGCAAATTCTAGTTCCCTGCAATTCTTTATTTCCTATATGCCATCACATAAGCCTGCTAAATAATCAACAGTAAAACGTTTGTTGCAAAAGTTAAAAATTGATTAGACGTTTGCATTTTAGGCATGCGTTTTTATCAATTCATTTATTTTTACTGTTGAAGAGTGCTGGAGCAAGGTACGTATGCATTGCATTTAGCATAGGACTCACTTCTTGGTTGATTTATATCGCTTTGAGTGAATCTTACATATCTTGTACACTTGTACTAATTGATTTTAAGGGCACCAACCCAATAACAAGATAAGGTGGGGATTTAATCACCCTTCCTTAGCCCAAAAATCAGAATCCAAGCACTCACTAACCCAAGCCTAACTTAAAATGAGTAGACGTTGGCCCTAGGGACATCTCAGACTCAATTAGGAGATTATCCTAAGGAGAAAAGGTGTTGGAACTTGACTCTTGCCAAATCAGTGTCTAGGAAAGGGATTAAGGGCCGAAAGCCCGAAGATTGGTGGTTATTTAATTAAGGAACGTCTTTGACGGAAAACCTCCCACCAATCTTGCCCTGACCTGGCTGATTAGCTTGTGGTTAAAGTCTACATTAAACCTCCCGTGGACAGTCTAACCAGTTAGGAGTCATCTAGGTCTAGGTCTACCCTAACTTAGGTTAGAATTTTTTCTTTCTTGTTTGTTTATTTGTTTGTTTTTCTTTCTTTTTTGTGTGTATTCTATTGTGTGATATGGCTTATAATAATAATTTTTTCAACTTTAATAATAATCCATATTACACACCGAGTTCATTTAAGGATATTACCAACCCGGCATATCATGACTTTAACCAACCTAGTGTGCCGGATTGGTCTTATCCGAATCAATATAACCCATGTCCCCCATCTAATAACTATAATGTCCATAATAATTTCAACTCTTTACCGAGTCAGTGGGGATTCACCTCCCCCGAGCATAATTATCAACCAACTTGTCCTCCTTCTCCACCTAGTCCACAATATTTTCAAGATTCATACTCAGTTCCACCCGTCCAAAATAGGAAACCATCAATTTTGGAAAGGAGTATGCGTGAGTCCAAACAACAATCACAAAATCTGATGGACTCACAATTTCACTACCACTTCCAAGACAACTCTTCATCTTTTCATCAAAACAATGAACCCATAAATTATGAAAAGATGCTTGAAGCCATGACTCATGCTCAAAATGCTAGAAATCGTGACATAGATATGATGGTCGAATCTCTACGTTCTCACCGTTTGACCAGTTCTGATGTCACTAACCATCCTGTTAGAGTCGAAGAGTCATGTAGTCTTGGAAATCAAGATTCTATTTCAGAACAACCACTTGAACTTGCCCAAACTCCAAATTTTGAAAAAGATATTGACAGTTTAGCAAGTTTTCCTTTCCCTGAAATAGAACTTGAAAATGAATATGATCCTGAACCCCAACTTAGTGATTCAATTCTACTTCCTGGTTCAATTATGACTCTGGTATCTTCACCTGATTTTAATCTTTTTCCTGAGTCAACATTGAATCCTGTGCCAATTCATCATGAAATTGAATCACCCATTCTTGAGGATCATATTGAACTTGACCAATTATACAATTTTGAAAATCCTATTGACAAATTGGCAAGTTTTCAATTTTTTGATATTGAACTCAATGAGATATGTGACCTAGATTCTCAAATCTGTGATCCAGTTCAACTTTCTGAATCAATATTGACTCCTGTTGTTTTACAAAACTTGAGTAATATTTTAGAGTCAGTTTTGATTCCTCCACCTATCATTCCTGAACTGGAATCACCCACATTAAGTCACATTCCATTGTTAGAAAATACATGTGGACTAGAGTTTCAACTTCTTGACTTGGACCCGCTTCTTGAACCAATTTCAACTCCTGAACCTTTACTTGATTTAAGTCACCTTCCCGAGTCGGTATTAGTTCCTGTCCTTCCTGAGTCCAAGTCAACCGTTCTATCATTTCATACTCCATTCTGGGACGAGGTGGTTGACAAATTTGACTCCGAAATTAGTTATGGAATATGAAAATTAGATGGGGTTAAATTTTTAATAAAAATTCTTCATGGATTTATCTTTTTAATGGGTTATATTAAAGATATTTCTGGTGGGTTCCTCCGAGACCCAAGAAAAGTTGATTGGGCCGCGTTTCGTGGACCAATCAGACCACCACCGGAACCACCACCTTAAGGTAACCATTTTCCTTCCCTTTTTCCTTTTTCATGCATCTATGCATTAATTCATACATTGAGGACAATGCATGAGATAGGTGTGGGGAGGGTCTAACATAACTTTTTTTTTCTTTAAAATAAAAAAAATTAACATTTTTCTTTACTTTTAAAAACTTTTTGAAAAATAGAAACAATATTTTTGACTTATTTTTGTAAGAAATTAAGTTAATTTTAAGGAATAGGAAAATCTAAATTAGGATTTCTTATACTTGGTCAAAATAAGATTATTTGTTTGATTTTTAGAGTTAGGAAGATAATTTGTCAAAGTAATTTGGTCTTGATCTTTACCTTGATGAAATATGCACACTTCATACACTTACACACTTAGGATTCAAAAACAAAGATTCTTATGCCTTATAAAAAAAAAAATCTAATTATTGACTAGCTAGGTGCTTTGGCCTAAGCAAGCCTTAGTATTTATGCGAAAGGTGATTAGATAAGTTTAAAAAGAAAAATCCTCTGATTAAGCTGGGTATTTGTGCCTAATAAAGCATAAGTATTCACGCCTAAAAGAGGTTCATATAATAAAAATCCTTAGTTTGTGGCCTTGTTTGCTCGAGTCCTTAAGTCCTTGGGGGTGTTTTCTCACCTGGTGCCCTAAGACCGTTTGGTTTGGGAGTCATCGATTAGAGGCTCGTTACATGGGCAGATTAGAAAGCCTAATAGAACTAAGGAATAATACCCAAAAATAAAATAAAATAAAATGAAAATAAAATAAAATATATATATTAATAAATAAGGCATAAGAGTTAGAGTTAATGAACCCTTAGTCAAAATTTTCACATTCACAAGGTGCATATGACTTAGGGTAAAGTAATAGACTAGATGAGAAGTACAATTTGACTCCTTACTTTGATTGATAACAAATTTTTAAATAGAGACTAAGTTTAGGAATGAAAAATTCGGTTTTCCTATAACTTATAGATTGCTTAGATCTTACAATTATATTTCAAATATTTTTCTCTTTCAAATTGCTTTTCAAAAATACTAACTCTTTATTTCCCTTTCTTTATGGATTTTGTGGGTGTAATCCGCTGAAAACCCTCACGAGACAAAACTCGTCCTCTAGGGTAAACCTAGAGGTTTAACGGCTTGTTGCACATGCTCAGTGCAATCGCGCGACCTGCGAAAGTGGACTAATAATCCTTAGTATAGTTTAGTTGTTTTGCTCGAGGACGAGCAAAAGATAGGTATGGGGGTGTGATTGGTCGCTAATATTGCATATTTAATATCATATGTCCATACTTATTATAGAATAAAAGCCTGCATTGTCCTAATTAATTGTTTGATTTATTTGCAGGCCCAATCTTTAAGGAGTTGAAAAGAAATGAGCCCAAAGCCCACCAAAATTCTGAATTAAATCAGAATTAATTCGCACCAAGTAAATCAGGGCAAAATCAAGAGGTGAAAAACCGGTTGAGAAGAATCCTCTCAGAATCGATCAGTTAAAGCCAAGAATCCAAGGCCATTTCGTCAGAATCCGGGACTCAAACTGACAAACCAACTCCAGATATAGTCAGAAGGCCAAATCAGCGCGACCCACCAACAGGGTGTGGCCACCTGGCCACACCCTGGCCGCGGAAACGCGGCAATAGCCGCGTTTCCGCGGCAATCTTGGGGAGTTAGGGGGAGCGTTTGCTCCCCCGACCTCCCCGGGATCCTGGTTGTTGGGTTTTTGGCCTATAAAAGGGCATTCTCTGTGCTGAAATTGGACGCCAATGCAGATTAGGATTTAGCCTAGTTTTAATTCTTTGTAGTTTAGGTTTTTATTTTTATGTAACTTGTATGTAGCTTAGGGTAGAAGAAGATTCATGTAAGTAAGAGAGAGAGGCATATGTTGAGAGTGACACCGATGTACCCTCCTCCTTTCTTTCATTGTTTCAAGCAATAAAGGTAAACTTTTATTTATGTTCGTATCTTTTACTTTCATTTTGTTTTACTTTCCTCTTCCTCTTCTACTTTACCTTGGTTGAATTTGTTGAGTTTTACAAGTGAATTCCAAAGCAAGTATAACTAAGCTACGTGATAGCCAGCGATAGTTCATGAAGACGTTCTCCTCTTCCAAGCTCCGCATCACTTCGTTCTTGATATGCTTGACGATATAATGTGCACGGGGACTGAGCTCGAGCTTATGATCTATGCGTTGAACGCCTCCGAAGCAAAGGTAGAACATGCAACGGTTTCCAGGTAAGTCATCACTCAACCTAGGTAAGTATTCCTTCCTTTTCTTTCCTTTCTTTCATTTCTGTAAATTAAATCATCACCTCTTTCAACTCTTTCTTCTCCACTCACTCCATTTGTACATAGTCGCTTTTATGGTTTTCTGATTTTCCACCTTCTTCATCTTTCACTTTCTTCTTAACTTTAACTATAACTTTCTTTTTCATTTTCATAACTTAAAAACAGAGAAGAACTTTCGCTTATTTTCATAATGATTTCAATAAAGAACCGTAAAGCTTCCATCGTAAACCCTCCTTGTGGATCACGATCCGCATAGCCACCTGCTATAGCGGAAGAATTGAGCACTTGCACATATCCTTTCTTAAGTTCTATAATCTCGTATTATGTGTGCAGGTTTAGCCTCAATCAAATTTGGCGCCGTTGCCGGGGAGGGTAACATGTTTTTTATTGAAATCTGAATTTTTTTTGAAAATTCTTTAGAACTAAACGAATTTTCTTCTCTGTTGCAGGTTACAGGGCAATCAAAGCAGGACATTAATATTGCAGTGACATACAAGTGGCCTTGGGCCTCTGCTCTAGAAACCAGAGACCAAGGGCCCTCTGAATTGCTGTGTTTCCACGGCAAAAAATGCGGATCCGCGGCAAGGACGAGTTGACTACTAACAGGTTTTTGCAGGGCTGCTTGCTTTGTAAATTCTAGTTCCCTGCAATTCTTTATTTCCTATATGCCATCACATAAGCCTGCTAAATAATCAACAGTAAAACGTTTGTTGCAAAAGTTAAAAATTGATTAGACGTTTGCATTTTAGGCACGCGTTTTTATCAATTCATTTATTTTTACTGTTGAAGAGTGCTGGAGCAAGGTACGTATGCATTGCATTTAGCATAGGACTCACTTCTTGGTTGATTTATATCGCTTTGAGTGAATCTTACATATCTTGTACACTTGTACTAATTGATTTATGGGCACCAACCCAATAACAAGATAAGGTGGGGATTTAATCACCTTCCTTAGCCCAAAAATCAGAATCCAAGCACTCACTAACCCAAGCCTAACTTAAAATGAGTAGACGTTGGCCCTAGGGACATCTCGGACTCAATTAGGAGATTATCCTAAGGAGGAAAGGTGTTGGAACTTGACTCTTGCCAAATCAGTGTCTAGGAAAGGGATTAAGGGCCGAAAGCCCGAAGATTGGTGGTTATTTAATTAAGGAACGTCTTTGACGGAAAACCTCCCACCAATCTTGCCCTGACCTGGCTGATTAGCTTGTGGTCAAAGTCTACATTAAACCTCCCGTGGATAGTCTAACCAGTTAGGAGTCATCTAGGTCTAGGTCTACCCTAACTTAGGTTAGAATTTTTTTCTTTCTTGTTGTTTATTTGTTTGTTTTTCTTTATTTTTGTGTGTATTCTATTGTGTGATATGGCTTATAATAATAATTTTTTCAACTTTAATAATAATCCATATTACACACCGAGTTCATTTTCGGATATTACCAACCCGGCATATCATGACTTTAACCAACCTAGTGTGCCGGATTGGTCTTATCCGAATCAATATAACCCATGTCCCCCATCTAATAACTATAATGTCCATAATAATTTCAACTCTTTACCGAGTCAGTGGGGATTCACCTCCCCCGAGCATAATTATCAACCAACTTGTCCTCCTTCTCCACCTAGTCCACAATATTTTCAAGATTCATACTCAGTTCCACCCGTCCAAAATAGGAAACCATCAATTTTGGAAAGGAGTATGCGTGAGTCCAAACAACAATCACAAAATCTGATGGACTCACAATTTCACTACCACTTCCAAGTCAACTCTTCATCTTTTCATCAAAACAATGAACCCATCAATTATGAAAAGATGCTTGAAGCCATGACTCATGCTCAAAATGCTAGAAATCGTGACATAGATATGATGGTCGAATCTCTACGTTCTCACCGTTTGACCAGTTCTGATGTCACTAACCATCCTGTTAGAGTTGAAGAGTCATGTAGTCTTGGAAATCAAGATTCTATTTCAGAACAACCACTTGAACTTGCCTAAACTCCAAATTTTGAAAAAGATATTGACAGTTTAGCAAGTTTTCCTTTTCCTGAAATAGAAATTGAAAATGAATATGATCCTGAACCCCAACTTAGTGATTCAATTCTACTTCTGGTTCAATTATGACTCCGGTATCTTCACCTGATTTTAATTTTTTTCCTGAGTCAACATTAAATCCTGTGCCAATTCATCATGAAATTGAATCACCCATTCTTGAGGATCATATTGAACTTGACCAAATATAGAAAGAGAACGTAAAGGGTTATAATCTGATCACTATTTTTGATTCAGCCATCTGATGAGTCACATTCAGTAATCAATATGCCAACTTGCAATAGAATTGAATCCTCGTATTAAATTAGGAAACCTTTTAATTTATATCCTATTATGATTAGCTTTGAGGCCTATTTAAAGAATTGAAATCTCTCATAATTAAGCATTTTCACATCAGAGATTATAACTTAGGATTTTCCTTTAGTTTCTCTTCCAAATATCTTATAATTTTTAGATTCTAGTTTTAGTTCTAGTTCTGGTTCTAGTTCTTATTCAAGCTTTATAAAGAAGGAGGAGTTAGTTATAATTGAAGGCGACAGCATCGATAACAAGATTTTTCTTTCTAATTTATCTTTATTTAATTGCTTTCTTTACATGATTTTTTAGTTTAGTATTCTATAAATGCTTTCTTAGTTTAGTTTAGATCATGCCTAACAAATTGTTTTCATGGTTACTAGTCTCTTCCACCACAACTTCTAATTCTACGTTAGAATAAACTGATTGAGTTTTATGCATGCTTAAACTCTAAAAATATCTAATACACTTGAAGACACATGATGATAGGAACTAGTCTATTGTTTGCAAATATTTTTCAATAATTTTTCTTATTCTATACTTAGATAGCCTTGATAGTTTAATGTTGATTATTCTTATTATTCTATGCTTGAAAAACTTTGATAGTTAATGTTAGGTCTTGATTAGTGATTATTTCATATAAGATTATTTTTCATCTTTGTCTCATACTTTAATTATGTAATCACCTAGAAGGGGGTGAATAGGTGACTAGCTAATCTAATGGTCAATTAATGCGAAATAAAAACTATTTATGCAAACAAAAACTTCTTAAACTAAACACCGAGTATAACACAAGAGCGTAGCCGGATTCTCCGTGAAGGGCTCTGGACTAACTCCTCAAGATTCCTCTAGATAAGAGTTGAGATGCCGCTTTGGCTCTCTTGGTTGAATACAAGTGTTAGCAAACAATCCCCAAGCATATAACAATTAAACACAATGTATATCAAGCATATGAAGATAAAGACAATATAAGCATGCAAGATATAAAGACAAGTAAGAGATAGAGAGAGCAATCGCAAACACTGGAGAATTGTTTCGAGGTTCAAGCACACTTGCTCTACGTCCCCGCCTTCAACATTATGAAAGATTTTCACTAAAATTGATACCATCGGATCACTCGGTGCCGCAACACCTACAAGGAGTTCCCACTAGAACTCTTGGACTCTCTAGTCCCTCTCTTGTTCCCGCAGGAACAACACACCGCAAGCACGCAAGCTTGCCGAGGTCGCACCTCTACAATGAGCTCTCACTAGAACTCGAAACAATCGCGAACACACAAGTCCGCCTCCTCAAAACAAAGATGAAGTCTTTGGTAATCACAATACTTTGATCACCTAAAAACAATCTCACAACAACTCTCCGATAGGATGGATATATCAATGGAAAGCTCAAGTGTTTGTGAGAAAAATAAGGATTGAAATTATAGTGAAAAACTCAAGAAATCACTTTTGAAAACCCTTGATAAACTCTCCTTTTAAATGGAAGTATTTGGCTTTAAAACAAGTGAAGAAATCCTCTTAAAAGAGTAGGAAAAACTAGCTTCAAAATCTACTAAAAATCTTGTTCAAAATAATCCATAGAAGCTCCAATTTTATAGCTAGGAAAAACTAGCCGTTAGGGCAAAACTGCAGCCTGGACGGCTGTCGGTCGATCGCCCAGTCGACCGGCCAACGGTCAGATTTCTTGCCGTTGAGCTAGCGGTCGACCGGCCCGTCGACCGTGGCCTGGAAACAGAGAGCAGAGCTCTCTGCCGGTCGACCGCCCGGTCGATCGGGGCTTTCCAGAGAGCAGAGCTCTCTGGACGGTCGACCGGGTCGGTTGACCAGGCCTCCAGCCAAACAAGGCGTGCACGCTTGTGCACGTCGGTCGACCGAGTCGGTCGACTGACTCCTGACTCGGTCGACCGGCCCGGTCGACCTGCAGAAGCCAAAACAGAACTTTTTAGGGATTGAAAACTTGGTATTTTCCTTTAATAAAATCCCATAAAATCTATAAAAATAAGTTCAGTATAATACTTTGATATACAAACATGTTTGAGTAAAATCAAAATATGTTACAATTATTTTAAACTATTTTTGTAACTTAGAAATTTTGTCATAAAACAAAATCTATATTTTTCCAAATAGATTTTTTCAAAACATCTCCAAATATAAAAACAAGATATTTTAAACACTTTTAAAGCATAGAGTGTATAGATATGATCTACTATACATAAATGATGGAATATCTATGTTTTTGACAATAAGCACTAAAAATGTGTTTATAGTTTTTTAACCAAAACCATTTTTTCAAAATAAAAACTCTTTTGTACTTTTCCAAAGTGAAAACTCTTTTACGAAAACACAAATAAATCTTGTGTGAGTGTATATGGTATACTTGAGCAATCCACCAATTATTCTATCCTTTACATTTTATCTAAAAATAAAATCTTAATAAAACAAGCCTAGACACAAGTTTTCTCTTGAAGTCTTTACTTGAAGTCTTCTTCTCCTTCTTGATTTGGTCCAAACTTTGATCTAAAGAGTTAAACTCCTCTTGAGTACTTGATGTGGTCTTGATGCATAGGCTCTTGAATCAAACTGTGTTAGCTCCAAAATATGATTTTAAATCTTTTGTTGAAGTTAAACACCTACTAAGATCTTGATCACAAATCTGAGACTAATTAAACACAAGATCATTAGTAATATAATTACATGAGTTAATCATCATCAAAACTAGAGTGATGGGCCTTTGGGCCAACAATCTCCTCCTTTTTGATGATGACAAAACTCATGAAGTTATATATGCATGGATTAAAGTAAAGCTTCAAAGAAGCTCATCCTTAACTCATGCATAACAATAAAAGATAAGATATTCAATGAAGCACATGAAACTAAGAATATATGCATCAACTTGGAGAAAGAAACATGCATAAATCAAACATATTTTTCAAAAACCTTCTCCCCCTTTTCAAAAACCTTCTCCCCCTTTTTGTTTAAACTCTCAAATTGATTTTTCTCAAGTTTATTATAAAATGCATAAACTCAATATATGCAAAAACACAAACATGCATATATAAACTCAAAATTTTTCTCCTCCTTTTTGTCAATCATCAACAAAAGGGGTTAAAAAAACAAAACAATATATTGTTCTCCCCCTTTTTATCCGAAACAATAATCAACGAAGGGGTGAAATCAAATCAACCAATAAAGAGATATATGCGATATACATTCATGAAGAGGAAGATGCTAAGTTAACTTTTCTACATACATGCATTACATGAAGAAGGGATGACAAACCCTAACTCACATAACGCATAATATGCAATGCATAAGAGGAGATGTGAAGCTCCCCCTACACACGTGTATCGCATAAAAAAGAGTTGTTAAGCTCCTCAATATAAGATTCACTCAACATGAATCTATATATAGAGGACATGTTAAGCTCTCCTTGCATATAGGCAATACATATCAAAACATTTTTAAATCAAAATTTTTTTAATAATTACTTAAAATAAATTTTAAAATTTACTCAATGTAATAAAACACATTTTGAGATACCTTTGTAAATAAACAAAATTTTTAAGATACTAATTGTAAATAAACAATACAATTTTAAATTTTTCAACAAATCAAATTGAGATATCACAAGATTTTGATACCATATGAATAGGAAATTTGTGATACCAATTGAAATTGAAAAATTAAAATCGGAACATTTTTACATTTTCATACCAATGAAAGAAAATATTTTGATACCAATTTAAATACATGATAAATTTTGATACCAATAGAAGTTTATTGTACATTAAAAATGTCAATTGAAAATAATGCATAAGCTTATAAAAAGTATTAATTGAGAAATCAATTGAAATCAAGATTTAATTGAAGTTTAGCATAAACATACTTTGTGCTTTAAATATGTAATTATCTTGTAGCTCAAGCACAAATATATATATATATGTATATATATATATATAGTATATATATATATATATGTATATATATATGTATATATATATATATGTATGTATATATATATATGTATATATATATATATATGTATATATATATATATATATATATATATATATATATATATATATAATATATATATATATGTATGTATGAAAAGAGAATACAATAGAAATTGATATTATTTGAAATGAGAAGGTATACATATATAGAAAACAAAATATGAGTATATACAAAAAAATATCAATTGAGATATCAATTGAAAATATGATATAAATCAAGTACAAAACTCATAATAAACTTCCCTTTTCATGCACAAGATAAAATATTTTTAATAAGGCATACACGGCATGCTCGCCCATCCGTCCGCCCTAAACGGGGTTGGTAGGGGTTTTCAAAAAAAAAACTAGAGTTTGAAAATATTTTTATTGTGAAAACACTACCACATGAAGAATAAATAATTAGTTAAATTAATTTTTTTGAAAAACTAGTTAAAGATCCTTCAAAACATGAAACCAAATCATATGTCTATCATGAAACATACTAAATACTTAAAGGTTGACACTTGAAATCATATGGCTCAAAAATAATCATGAAACAAAGTCATGAATAAACAAATACGGTGTGAGTGTACAAGAATCATGTAATTAGCATTTTTCATGAAGATAATCAATGAAGCTCAAAGCAAATATCATTTAATCAAATAAGTGAAAAACATAAAAATTCATTTTTCATATAAAGATGAAAATCATAAAAATTCATTTTTCATCTAAAAACAAACTTCTAGGCATATGTATGTTTTTATCCAAAACTAATAATATGCATACATATCCCAAACATAAAAAGAGTCCATAATATAAATTGCATGAAGGCAAATGACTCAAGGGATATACATGTATATTTATTTGATTTGAAGAAAAATTTCATATACATGAAGTAAAACATGTAAATGGGCAAAATAAGTGTAAATGAGAAAATCATCAAAACTAGTCTGTACATGTGCATATAGTGAGTACAAATGAACAATAAAGTGCAAAAGTATATGAATCAAATGTTGCTCACTGCATGTACACGTATATATCCAAGTTTTGATAAAAACTACATCTAAACAAGTGTTTACCACATGAATATTTTAACAAACACTAACATATGCTAAAAATCATCAATTATAAATGCATGTAAATGGAATAGGAGTTTAGAGATAGTTACCAACCCAAAAAACTATACTCTAAGTCTCCAAAAACATAGTGGTTGTCCCACCAAACCTCTTTGATAGAGGTGCATCAAATGTATGTCCATCAAGTCCATGTGCATCCACCATCAAGGCACCAACTCTCACGTTTTATGAGAGCCCGCACCTACATCAAATACAAAAGGTGGGGATTTTGGTACCCATTTTCTTTTGGGTCCTCGGGGGTTAGCATTGTAAGGAACCCAAACATTCTTATTAGCAAAATTTAAAGAATTTATTCTATCATAACAAAATCTTGCTAAATGGCCTTTGCGGCCACAATGTATACTCTTATACACTCTACTATGCACATGTGAATGAGTATGATCATAGCGTGCAAAATGCGCTTATGTATGTTGTGGGTGAGGTGCATAAATATGTGGAGCTTGTTTCTTTTGAAACAAGGATTCCAATCTAGAATGGTTAAATGCACATTTGCTCAAAGTTGAGCTCAAACAATCTATTTTATTTTTTTAAAAATTTAACTTTATTTTTATCAATAGTTGTGGCATGAAAAGCATGATCAACAAACTTTTTCTTTTTAGAAACATTAACCTTTTCTTTTTCAACAATTTTTTTAAAGAGTTATTTTCATTCAAAGTAACTTCTTTTTGTTTTTTCACCAAAATAATTTTATTTTTCAAAGAAGTGTTTCCTTCACAAAGATCATTCAATTTAGAAAGCAAGGAAATATTTTCATATTTCAAACATTCATTTTCTTTTGAAACATTTTCAAATTTAGTTTGAAAAAAATCTTTTTCTTTTAACATGCAATCAAATTTAACTTTCATTTTCTTGTTATCCTTTTTAAGCATGTCATATTTTCTAGAAGTTGACAAAAAGAAGCAAGTTCATTATAGGACATATCAACATCCTCTTCTAGCTCGGATTCGGTATTTACCTCAAGGGGGTTATCTCCTTGGACCATGTAGCATACGTTAGAAGCATCACTTCCAATATTCGAGTCGCTCCCCGTATAATATTGTTCTTGTTCACCAAGGGAGAGTATTGTGTTCCATACTACAAAAGCCGAATCAAGATTAGCAACCCGACATAAATAATCATTATTTAGGGTACTCTTCAAAGCATGAATGGCTTTTGAATTAGCCTCAATATACTTGCTATTATTAACATATGAATCTTTAATAATAGCAAGATAAACATGAATGCCTAGGCCTTTGAGGTACATAGACATCTTAACCTTCCAAGTTTGGATGTTAAGAATGATAAAGGTGGGAGGTGACATGAAATCCATGTGTGTGTAAACAAATATTGTGATTAGCTATAAAATGAGGATCTTTAACTCAAGGTGGTTAGACCCAAATCAAGAGCACTTGGCTCTGATACCAATTGTAATCACCTAGAGGGTGGTGAATAGGTGACTAGCTAATCTAATGGTCAATTAATGCAGAATAAAAACTATTTATGCAAACTAAAACTTCTTAAACTAAACATCGAGTATAACACAAGAGCGTAGCCAGATTCCCCATGAAGGGCTCTGGACTAACTCCTCAAGATTCCTCTAGATAAGAGTTGAGGTGCCGCTTTGGCTCTCTTGGTTGAATACAAGTGTTAGCAAACAATCCCCAAGCATATAACAATTAAGCATAATGTATATCAAGCATATGAAGATAAAGATAACATAAGTATGCAAGATATAAAGACAAGTAAGAGATAGAGAGAGCAATCGCAAATACTGGAGAATTGTTTCGAGGTTCAAGCACACTTGCTCTACGTCCCCGCCTTCAACACTATGAAGGATTTCCACTAAAATTGATACCACCGGATCACTCGGTACCTTAACACCTACAAGGAGTTCCCACTAGAACTTTTGGACTCTCTAGTCCCTCTCTTGTTCCTGCAGGAACAACACACCACAAGCACGCAAGCTTGCCGAGGTCGCACCTCTATAATGAGCTCTCACTAGAACTTGAAATAATTGCGAACACACAAGTCCGCCTCCTCAAAGCAAAGATGAAGTCTTTGGTGATCACAACACTTTGATCACCTAAAAACAATCTCACAACAACTCTCCTATAGGATGGATATATCAATAGAAAGCTCAAGTGTTTGTGAGAAAAAGAAGGATTGAAGTTGTGGTGAAAAACTCAAGAAATCACTTTTGAAAACTCTCCTTTTGAATGGAAGTATTTGGCTCTAAAACAAGTGGAGAAATCCTCTTAAAAGAGTAGGAAAAACTAGCTTCAAAATCCACTAAAAATCTTGTTCAAAACAGTCCATAGAAGCTCCCATTTAGGCTATGAAAAATTAGCCGTTGGGGCAAAACTGCAGCTTGGACGGCTGTCGGTCGACCGCCCAATCGATCGGCCAACGGTCAGATTTCTGCCCATTGAGCCAGCGGTCGACCGGCCCAGTCGACCGTGGCCTGGAAACAGAGAGCAGAGCTCTCTGCCGGTCGACCGCCCGGTCGACCGGTGCTTTCCAGAGAGCAGAGCTCACTGGACGGTCGACTGGGTCAGTCGACCGACCCTTCAGCCAAACAAGGTGTGCACGCTTGTGCACGTCGGTCGACCGACTCCTGACTCAATCGACCGGCCCAGTCGACTGGCAGAAGCCAAAATAGAACTTTTTTGTGAATGAAAACTTGGTATTTTTCCTTTAATAAAATTCCATAAAACCTCTAAAAATTTACAAAAAAAAGTTCAGTATAATATTTTGATATACAAACATGTTGAGTAAAATCAAGGCATGTTACAAACATTTTGAACTATTTTTGTAACTTAGTAATTTTGGTATAAAACAAAATCTGTATTTTTCCAAATAGATTTTTTCAAAACTTCTCCAAATACAAAAATAAGATATTTTAAACACTTTCAAAGTATAGAGTGTATGGATATGATCTACTACACATAAATGATGGAATATCTATGTTTTTGACGGTAAGCACTAAAAATGTGTTTATAGTTTTTTTTAACCAAAACCATTTTTCCAAATTAAAAACTCTTTTGTATTTTTCCAAAATGAAAACTCTTTTCCAAAGTGAAAACTCTTTTATGAAAACACAAATAAATTTTGTGTGTGAGTGTATATGGTATACTTGAGCAATCCACCAACTATTCTATCCTTTACATTTTATCTAAAAATAAAATCTTAACAAAACAAACCTAGACACAAGTCTTCTCTTGAAGTCTTCACTTGAAGTCTTCTTCTCCTTCTTGACTGGGTCTAAACTTTGATCCAAAGAGCTAGACTCCTCTTGAGTACTTGATGTGGTCTTGATGCATAGGCTCTTGAATCAAACCATGTTTGCTCCAAAATTTGACTTTAAATCCTTTGTTAAAGCTAAACACCTACTAAGATCTTGATCACAAATCTGAGACTAATTAAACTCAAGATCATTAGTACTATAACTACATGAGTTAATTATCATCAAAACTAGAGTGATGGGCCTTTGGGCCAACAAATTAAATAAAACTCCTAAGGTATAACTGCTATGATTCAAAGTGAAGTTTAATCTTGTATAGGTTAGTAAGCTAGTGTTGGTAGATAATTAGTAATCTATTTTTCTTCTAAAATAAAAACCTTGATCCAACTCTATTTTACTCTTTTTATCTCTTTAACTTAACTTAGATTTTTAACTTTTTATTTTAACACAAAGAAGAAGAACCTTACCAATTTAGTTTGTAAAAAGATACCGAAAAGTTTCTATCACATTTTTCCTATAGATTCAACCTGCATAGCCCTTACTACCACCGATATATTACGAAAGGTAGAGACTTAACCAACATTCAAATAACATTCTTCTAACCCTAACTTATCTCTATTTTTCACCAATCAGCATAGTAGGCTAAATAAGAAAAATACCAGGAGAAAAGACTTAAACTTTTAAATTCAAACACCTACAACCAAAGCAGAGTTAGTAGTCCTCTTAGATTGTCGCGAAAATGCGGCTTTATCGTGGTTGCATGGCAATTCTATGGGCTTCTGGGCTCTGATGTTTATAGCATAATCCAGAGCCACTTATATGTCCACTGCAATAATTATTTTCTTCAACTAAGCCTATGAACGCGAAAACAGAGGAGAAAATTTAACCTATAAAATAAATTAAAAAGAAAAACTTACGGTCCGTCCCTGACAACGACCCCAAAATTTGATTGAGATTTAACCTACACAGGAAATACAAAATTTAGAAATGAAAATAAGAATATGCAATATTACTCAATGCTACCGCTATAATAAGTGGCTATGCGGGTCGTGATCCACAAGGATGGGCGATGAAAGCTTTTAAGTAAGTTCTCATTTTTATTTACTTAAACAGGTTAAAGATCTTTCTTCTTAGTTTTAAAAGAAAAGGAAAAAAGTGTTAAGTAAGAAGATGAGATGAAGAAAGAAGATGATGATTTAAGATAATGTTGTTGTTTTTTTAAAAGAAATGAAGAATTAAGTTAAAAAGAACCAAGTAAAAAGAAATAAAGGAAGAGTGATTTGTTGGTCTAAAGGCCCATCACTCTAGTTTTGATGATGATTAACTCATGTAGTTATAGTACTAATGATCTTGTATTTAATTAGTCTCAGATATATGTTCAAGATCTTAGTAGGTGTTTAGCTTCAACAAAGAATTTAAAGTCAACTTTTGGAGCTAGCACATGTTGATTCAAGAGCTTGTGCATCAAGACCACATCAAGTACTCAAGAGAAGTCTAGCTCAAGGATTAAGGTTTGGATCAAGTCAAGAAGGAGAAGAAGATTTTCAAGAGAAGACCTTCAAGAGAAGACTTGTGTCTAGGTTTGTTTTTAGTAAAATTTTATTTTTAGATAAAATATAAAGGATAGATTAGTTGGTGGATTGCTCAAGTATCATATATACTCATGCACAAGATTTATATGAGTTTTCATAAAAGAGTTAAAAGAGTTTTCATTTGAAAAAATACCGTTTTGATTTTTGGAGTTTCATATATACGTGTTTTAACCAAAACCATTTTAGTGCTTATTCTCAAAAACATAGATATTTCATCATATATGAGTAGTGGATCATATCCATACACACTAAGCTTTAAAAGTGTTTAAAATATCTTGTTTTTGTATTTGGAGAAGTTTTGAAAAAATCTATTTGAAAAAATACAGATTTTATTTTAAGCCAAAATTTCTAAGTTACAAAAATAGTTCAAAATGTTTGTAATATGTTTTGATTTTTACTTAAACATATTTATATATCAAAGTATATTACTGAACTTATTTTTGTAGATTTTAGAGAATTTATGAGATTTTATTAAAGTCAAAAAGTCAAGTTTTTAATCCCCATAATTGCCTGGACTGACCTTCTGTCGGTCGACCGGACAAGAAGTCGGTCGACCGCTCCGGTCGACCGATGTGCACAAACGTGCACAGGTTGGGCCGGTCGACCATACGGTCGACTGCCAGAGAGAATCTGCTTTCTGAAAATGGCCCGGTCGATCGCTAGGCCATTGCCCAGTTGGCGGTCGACCGGTCGGTCGACCGACCTTCCCAACGGTCAGAAATCCGATTGTTGGCGGTCAGCAGTCAGAACTGCTGAGTTGGCTTCCAACGGGCAGATTTTTAGAGCCTATAAATTGGAGCTCCCTTGGACTGTTTTACACAAGATTTGAAGTGGGTTTTCAAGCTAGTTTTTTATACATCTTTTAGTGTTTATCTCCACTTGTTTAAGAGCCAAAATTTTCATATCAAAAGGAGAGTTATCAAGAGTGCTTTCAAAAGGGATTTCTTGAGTTTTTCATCACAAATTCCATCCTTATTTTCTCACACATACTTGAGCTTTCCATTGCTATACATTCCTATAGGAGAGGTGTTGTGAGATTGTTTTTAGGTGATCAAAGTGTTGTGATCACCAAAGTGTTCTACATGGTACTTTGAGGAGGCGGACTTGCGGGTTTACGGTGTTTCGAGTTCTAGTGAGAGCTCGGTGTAGAGGTGCGGCCTCGGCAAGCTTGCATGCTTGCGTGTGTTTGTTCTTCCGGGAACAAGAGAGGGACTAGAGAGTCCAAAGGAGTTCTAGTATGAACTCGCTTGTAGGTGTTGGGGCACCGAGTGATCCGGTGGGATCGATTCTAGTGGAAATCCTTCATAGTGTTGAAGGGGGGACGTAGAGTAAGGGTGCTCGAACCTCGAAACAATTCTCCTGTGTTTGCGATTGCTCTGTCTATTGGTTGGACGGGAAAGGTGTTGTATTGTGGAGTATAATTTGCACACAAAATATATTCAATAAAAAGAGATAAGGTTTAGATTCAACCTCAAGTGCTTTGATTACTCCACAAATGTATTTCAAATGATTAATGTACCCTTTCCTATCTCCGTTATAGCATGGGCTATACCGAGTCGATTCTCAGGGAGAGCTTGTGATGGAAGCGTTACGGTTCGTAGTGAAGAAAGAAAACGAAGATTCTTCTATGTCTTAAAAGAATAAAAATGAATTGGAAAAAGAAGTAAAAGAATTGGTGGATTTGTTCATGATGGAAAATGAAAAGAAATCAAAACAAGATTGGCTTTTGGATTAACACTAAAAGAAAGAAAACTTTGAAAAGACTCTTAGAATGAGAAGATCATGACTAGCTAACCTTACTACCTTGCTAAAACTTACTAAACTCCGTGATGGTGAATGCATGCCTCATGTTGATTCATCGGCAAAGATTTGTCTTGCGTGTTGGTCTAATTACTTTCCCACTTGAATGACGGGTGATCACTCTTGGACTTGTCTTGTAGCCTCATAGATGTCATTGGCCTACAATTATACTTTCAATAATGGAATCAAAAGAGCTACACTCAAGGGATGCTAAGGAAGAAGATACAACATTCATTAATTGAAGTAAAGAAGTTGTACAACAAATAGCATATGTTTGGTGATCCATCTTCATGTTCCATCAAGGCACTTGTTCTAAAGACAAGGCTCTAAATGAGGCACACATGAATCATATGGAATTACAACAAGAACTTGCCAAGCAATGAAAGTAACCCATCGGAGAAGAGAAGACCATACAACTTGCAAGATTAAAAATAGCAATCACCCATGAGTTAGTAGTTAGCAAGGTTAGTGGTTTAGCTAGTCATGTAAGAAAGAATTAGCTACTAGCCATAAGAAAAGAAAAGCAAAGTATGAATTAAATTGCAAGTAAAGTAAAGCTCGAATTAAAGAAAGCAAGTAAACTAGAAAATGCTCAAGTAGAGAGAAGAGAATGGATGAATCCTTGCTTCACAAGTTGTCACTCCTTGGTGTACACAAGCTTTCTCTCTCTTACAACTCTCTTTTGCAGAATTTCTAGGGAGGAAGAAGATCTAGAGCACTACAAAAATCCTAGAGAAAAATCCTACAAAAATACAAGCATCTAATCTCTAATCTCTAATCTCTCTTTCACACTCTGTTGCGCAAGCCCTGGTCCTGTTTTTATAGCCTCAGAGAGAAGTCTCCAGAAGACGGACAGGTGGCAGAAATCTGGGGCTCAACGGCCCCAGATTTGCAGCGGATCCGTGGCAATTTGCGGCAATCTCGCGGCCGTTGGATCCCAGATTTTTGTTACAAGTTTGTTACGAGGTTGTTATCCACGTGGCCTTCTAGAATCTTGAGCTGGCGCATAGAATTCTCTAGATCCTGGGTTAATCTTGGGCTCTCTTTTGGGCTTTGAATTAATCTCTTTTAATTATTGCTAATTAAAGAGATTTGGGCTTTTTCTTATTTCAGATGTGGACCTGCAAAAATAGAGAGAATATGAGTAAAAATCATATTTTTATTTGTAATATGCATGGGAATAATGTGGTAAAATATGCAGAATTGAATACCAATCATCTATCTCTCACTTGTCTTTATATCTTTCTTGCTTATATTGCTTTCATCTTTATATTGCTTGATATATACTTGTGCTCAAATTGATATGTGCTTGGGAATTATTTGCTCACACTTGTATTCAATCAAGAGAGCCAAAGCGGCACCTCAACTCTTATCTAGAGGAATCTTGAGGAGATAGTCCAGAGCCCTTCATGGGAAATTCAGCTACACTCTTGTGTTATACTTAGTGTGTTGTGCATAATAGTTTTTAGTTTGCATTAATAGTTTTAATTCCATATTAATTTACCATTAGATTAGCGAGTCACCTATTCACCCCCTCTATGTGATTTCAATTAGTATCAGAGCCTCGTGCTCTTGATTTGGGTCTAACAATCTTGAGTTAAAGATCCTCATTTATACCTAATCACAATATTTATATACACACATGGATTTCATGTCACCTCCCACTTTTGACATTCTTAAAATCCAAACTTGGAATGTTAAGATGTCTTTGTACCTCAAAGGCCTAGATATTCATGTTTATCTTGCTACCATTAAGGATTCATACTTTAGTAATAGCAAGTATCTTGAGGCTAACTCAAAAGCCATCCATGCATTAAAGAGTACCCTAAATGATGAATATTTTATCTAGAGTTTCTAATCTTGATTCGGCTTTTATAGTATGGAACACAATAGTCTCCCTTGGCGAACAAGAGCAATACTATGCGGGGAGCGACTCGGATGTTGGAAGTGAGACTTCCAACGTATGCTACATGGTCCAAGGGGATAACCCTCTTGAGGTAAACTCCGAATCCGAGTTAGAAGAGGAGGTGGATATGCCTTATAATGAACTTGCATCTTTTTGTCAACAACTCCTTAAAAAATATGACATGCTTAAAAAGGATAATAAGAAAATGAAAAATAAATTTGATTCTTTATTAAAAGAAAAAGATTCTTTTCAAAATAAATTAGAATGTATTTCAAAAGAAAACGAATTTTTGAAAAATGAGAATATTTTCTTGTCTTCTAAATTAAATGATCTTTGTAAAGGAAATACCTCTTTGAAAAATAAGATTATTTTGGCGGAAAAAGAAAAAGAAATTGCTTTACATGAAAACAACTCCTTGAAAAGAAAAGTTATTTTAAAAGAAAAAGAAAATGTTTCTAAAAAGAAAAGAATAATGATTCTCATTCTCATCATGCTTTACATGCCACTATTGATCAAAATGAGATTAAATTTTTGAAAAATAGAATAGATTATTTGAGCTCAACTTTGAGCAATTGTGCATTTAATCATAAAGGATTAGAAACCTTGTTTCAAAAGAAACAAACTCCACATGTTCATGCACATCACTCACAACATGCATATGCATACTTTGCACGTCATGATCACACTCATACACATATGCATCCTAGAGTGTACAAATGTACACACTGCGATCGCAAAGGCCATTTAGTAAAGTTTTGTTATGATAAGATAAATGCTATTAATTTTGCTAATAAAAATGTTTGGGTTCCAAATAGGACTAACCCCGGTGGATCCAAAATAAAATGGGTACCAAAGTCCTCACCGCTTTTGTTTGATGTAGGTGTGGGCTCTCAAATGACGTGAGAGGCTTGGTGCCTTGGTGGTGGATGCACATGGACTTGATGGACACTACAAATTGATGCATCACTATCAAGGTAGTCTTAGTGGGAAGACCACCAAGTTTTTAGAGACTTAGAGCATAGTTCTATGGTTTGGTACTATCTCTAAACTCCTATTTTATTTATATGCTTTTACATTGATAATTTTTAGCATGTTCATGTTTTGTATTTCATGTGGTAAATACTTGTTTAGATGTAGTTTTTGTCAAAATTTGTGTATATACTTGTACAAATAGTGAGCAACATTTGATTCCTATATGTTTGCATTTTATTGCTCATTTGTACTCATTACATGTACACTTGTTTTGCCTATTTTCATGTACACTTGTTTTGCCTATTTTTATGTACACTTGTATGACCTAGTTCTGATGATCTCCTCATTTGCACTTGTTTTGCCTATTTTCATATTTTTGCTTCATATATATGTAATCTTTGTCCAAAACTAATAAATATACATGTATACCGTTTAGTCACTTGCCTTCATGCAAATTACATTATGGACTCATTTTAGTTTAGGATATGTATGTATATTGTTAGCCTTGGATAAATCATACATATACCTTAAAGTTTATTTTTAAATAAAAAATAAAATCTGTGATTTTCATATTTGTTTGATAAAATGATAGTCATGTTTGTTTTGAGTCTCATTGACTATTTTCATGAAAATGTTAATTACATGATTCTTGTACACTCACACTATTTCTTTCTTTATTCATGACTTTACTTTATGAGCATTTTTATGAGTCTTATAGATTTTGAGTGTCAACTCTTGTGTATTAATATACTTCATGAGATATATATATGTTTTGTTTTCTGATTTGAAGGATCTTTAACTAGTTTTTCAACTACTTTAAACCAGTTATTTATTCTTCATTTGGTAGTACTTTTAATGTAGAATATTTTTAACTCTTATTTTTGAAAACCCCTACCAACCCTTTTAAGGACGGATGGATGGGCGACCATGCCTTGTATGCTCAAATTATATTTCTTTTGTCATGTGCACGAAAAGGGTGGATCTTTATGAGTTATACACTTGCTTCTTATCATATTTTTAATTGATATCACAATTGATATTTTGGTATACTCATATTTTGTTTTCTATATATGTATGCTTTAAATTTCAAATAATATCAATTTTTATTTGTATTCTCATTTTTATACATATATATGATTTGCTTGTGCTTGATTTACAAGATATTTACATGTTTAAAGCACAAAGTTTGTTTATGCTAAGCTTGAATTAAATTTTGATTTCAATTGTTATCTCAATTGATACTTTTATAAGCTTATGCATTATTTTCAATTGGTGTTTTTATTGGTATCAATATTTATAATATACTTCAATTGGTAACAATATGTTTCAATTTCAAATTGGGTTTAAATTTCAATTGGTATCAATATGTTTTATCTATTGGTATCAAAAATTTACCATATATTTCAATTGATATCAAAATATAAAATGTTTTCTTTCATTGGTATCAAAATGTACAAATGTTTCAATTTCAATTGTTATCACAAATTTCCTATTTTCATATGGTATCAAAATCTTGTGATATCTCGAATTGATTTGTTGATTTAAGAAAAATTCAAAATTTGTATTGTTCCTTTATAATTGGTATATCATAATTTTGTTTATGAACAAATGGTATCTCAAAATTTGTTTAAGTATTATAAAAATTTGTGTTTAAAATGTTTTTATCTGTATTGTCTATATGCAAGGGGAGCTTAACATCTCTTCTATATATAGATTCATGTTGAATGTATCTTATATTGAGAAGGTTGACATCTCTTCTTTATTCGTTACACGTATGCAGGGGAAGTTTCACATCTCCACTTATGCACTGTATATTATACTTTATGTGAGTTAGTATTTGTCATCCCTTCTTCATGTAATGCATGTATGCAGAGAAGCTAACTTAGCGCCTTCCTCTTCAAGAATGTATATCGCATATATATTCCTATTCTTGATTTATTTTATTTTACCCCTTTGTTGATAATTGACAAAAAGGGGGAGAAAGATTTTGAGTTTATATATCCATATTTGAGTTTTTGCATATATTGAGCTTTTGCATCTTATGTTTTCACAAAATGGGGAGAATGATTTTGAAAGTTTAAACAGAAAGGGGGAGAAGGTTTTTGGGAAAAGAACTTTTTATTTATGCATGTTTCTCTCAAATTGTTGATGGATATATATTTGTTTAGTTTTATGCTCTTCATTGAAATATCTATTTATTTATTGCTATGCATGAGTTAAGGGGGAGCTTCTATGAGGCTTAACTTTAATCCATGCATATATAACTTCATGAGTTTTGTCATCATCAAAAAGGGGGAGATTGTTGGCTCAAAGGCCCATCACTCTAGCTTTGATGATGATTAACTCATGTACTTATAGTACTAATGATCTTGTGTTTAATTAGTCTCAAATATATAATCAAGATCTTAGTAGGTGTTTAGTTTCAACAAAGGATTTAAAGTCAAGTTTGGAGCTAGCACGTATTGATTCAAGAGCTTATGCATCAAGACCACATCAAGTACTCAAGAGGAGTCTAGCTCGTTGGATAAAGGTTTGGACCAAGTCAAGAAGGAGAAGAAGATTTTCAAAAGAAGACTTGTGTCTATGTTTGTTTTTAGTAAGATTTTATTTTTAGATAAAGTGTAAAGGATAGATTAGTTGGTGGATTGCTCAAGTATCATATACACTCACACACAAGATTTATATGAGTGTTCATAAAAGAGTTAAAAGAGTTTTCATTTTGAAAAAATACCGTTTTGGTTTTTGGAGTTTCATATATACATGTATTTTAACCAAAACCTTTTTAGTGCTTATTGTCAAAAATATAGATATTTCATCATATATATGTAGTGGATCAAATCCATACATACTAAGCTTTAAAAGTGTTTAAAATATCTTATTTTTGTTTAGAGAAGTTTTGAAAAAATCGATTTGAAAAAATACAGATTTTGTTTTAAGCAAAAATTTCTAAGTCACAAAAATAGTTCAAAATATTTGTAACATTTTTTTTGATTTTTTCTCAAATATGTTTGTATATCAAAGTAAATTATTGAACTTATTTTGTAGATTTTTAGAGAATTTATGATATTTTATTAAAGTCAAAAAGTCAAGTTTTTAATCCCCATAATTGCCTGTACTGACCTTCTATCGGTCCACCAGACGGTCGACTGGACAAGAAGCCGGTCAATCGCTCCGGTCGACCGATGTGCACAGACATACACAGGTTGGGTCGGTCAACCGCACGTCGACCGCCAGAGAGTGTCTGCTCTACGAAAATGGCCCTGTCGACCGAGCGGTCGACCGCTAGGCCATTGCCCAGTTGGCGGTCGACCGGTCGGTCACTGACCTTCCCAACGGTCGAAAATCCGACCGTTGGCAGTCGACCGTCAACAATCAGAACTGCTGAGTTGGCTTCCAACGGGCAATTTTTTGGAGCTTATAAATTGGGGCTCCCTTAGACTGTTTTACACAAGATTTGAAGTGGGTTTTCAACCTAGTTTTTCATACATCTTTTAATGTTTATCTCCACTTGTTTAAGAGCCAAAATTTTCATATCAACAGGAGAGTTTATCAAGAGTGTTCTCAAAAGGAATTTCTTGAGTTTTTCACCACAAATTTCATCCTTGTTTTCTCACACATACTTGAGCTTTCCATTGCTATATTATTCCTATAGGAGAGGTGTTGTGAGATTGTTTTAGGTGATCAAAGTGTTGTGATCACCAAAGTGTTCTACATTGTACTCTGAGGAGGCGGACTTGCGAGTTCACGGTGTTTCAAGTTCTAGTGAGAGCTTGGTGTAGAGGTGCGGCCTCGGCAAGCTTGCGTGCCTGCGTGCGTTTGTTCTTGCGGGAACAAGAGAGGGACTAGAGAGTCCAAAAGAGTTCTAGTATGAACTCGCTTGTAGGTGTTGCGGCACCGAGTGATCCGGTGGGATCGATTCTAGTGAAAATCCTTCATAGTGTTAAAGGCGAGGACGTAGAGCAAGGATGCTCGAACCTTAAAACAATTCTCCCGTATTTGCGATTGCTCTCTCTATCTCTAACTTATGTTTATATCTTACTTGCTTATATTTCTTTCATCTTTATATTGCTTGGTATATACTTGTGCTCAAATTGATATATGCTTTGGGATTGTTTGCTCACACTTGTATTCAACCAAGAGAGCCAAAGTGGAACCTCAACTTTTATCTAGAGGAATCTTGAGAAGATAGTCCTGAGCCCTTCACGGGGAATTCGTCTACACTATTGTGTTATACTTAGTGTGTTGTGCATAATAGTTTTTAGTATGCATTAATAGTTTTAATTCCGCATTAATTTACCATTAGATTAGCTAGTCACCTATTCACCCTCACTCTAGGTGATTTCATGATTTTGAAAGAGTATTCTAAACTAAGAAATGAATATAAAGAAAAGCTAATTACCTTAGATCCGTTGCAACAATTCACCTTGGCTTGAATGCGAGCATAACATGGCATAGGGGATCTTTACCATTCTCATTCTAGACTATGAAATAAAGGTGCAAACTAAACTAATTTAGAAATGGATCTCCATCACCATAAGGCATTTGTGACACTTGTAAAGGTAAGGCATAATTGAGGCTATCAGATTTATTTGAATCACAAGAATCTCAGAAAAGTAAAAAATAATAAGACAAAGAAGAGCATAAAATGTAACCTTCGATTGGAATAGAGTAACAATGGAAGAAATGATGATCTTACATCGATGTCACTTCTCGATACAACCTTTTTCTATTTCTCTCATGAAACTTCTCTCTGATCTCAGTTACAAAAATAAAAATAAAAAAAATTACATAAAAGAAAATAAAAAAATTTAAGTTATAACTAAAAGAACAGCCTAGCCTGTACACTCTATTGAAGTCATCCGTTTGCCTTCAAAATACATGTATTTATAGCTAAAACTAGATAAGGGAGTGCGTACAAAGATAAGGGCCAAAATCTCTTGTCCAACAGAAAAGATTTCCCGATAAGGTTGGAGATAAATTTTTATTTTATCCCCTCATCTTTTGTTAGATTGTGCCTTATCTCTCTGAATCTTCTGAATATACATCTCAATCATTTAGATATTCTTTTATATATTGATAGGGTTGCCTTTAGTCTTCTACATTTGCCTCAATCTCCTTGATCTTCAAGCTAACTAAATTGATTCTTCTAATTTCAATTTTAACTGTATTTATTTGGCTTTATCTTCAGTTAACCAAATAGATCCAATTAAATTAGAATTTAACTATTTTTTATTTGGTCTTATCATCTCTCCCTTCATTAAGACTAACCTGCAAAATAAGACATTAAGACAAGAAAATAGCAGGATTTATTACAAGATAGATGTAGAAATGTAATAATAGGTATGCAATAAACGTGTATAATCAATAGTACATACTAGCAATCACTTTTGCACCTATGGGGGTCGATATATTTAGTTAAAATTTTGATGGTTCAGGTTTCTTATTTAATTTGGATACAAATGTTAAAGAAACAAAAGAGTGTGTAGCACTAAGATCAAATAATACGGGATGTATGCCCCAATATACTGATAATACCTTCCACTACGGCACTTGATGTTCGAGCTTTCTGTTAAGCCAAAGCATTTATCTTCCCTTTAGCTCTAGGTTGTTGCACTGAAGATTTAGTCATTACTGATCAGGGTGTGTTGAATGGTCGTTTGGAAGTTCCAGATGGTCTCAGAAATGGGGTTGTGCCTATTGTTCGCCTTTCAGTCCCAAGTTCTATGCTCGGGTGTCCATCTAGGTTTGGACGCTCCTTTCTTATATGACCTATACTGCCACATATGAAACATTGCTTGCTCTGATATAGGTGCCCCCATGGTTCCGATTACACCTAGGACACCACGGGTTCCTCGCAAAATTTGGACAAGGAGAGGAAATCGATTGGGGCCCGTACAAGAATCCTTCTCTATGTCATATACTACTATGATATCTTGAAATTGGTATTGCCGAGGATCCTATATTTCTATTAAATTTAAAATTTAACCCTTTAGAGCAATGTGTTTCCTGATATCGGGGGCGCTTACGTGGAGCTAATTCCTTGTTCGGGACTTCTTCGTCTTTCAATAACTCTCGTTTAACTTCCAGTACCTTCTCCATAGATTTAACGTAAATCTGGAGTTGAAACGGAATCAGTTTTCTTCTAATCTCAGGCCTAAATCCCCTTACAAATCTTTTTGTTCTATCTACCTTCTTCACGGACCAGCCCTACTGCATATCTTGACTTTGAATCAGATGTCATACTGGCTCACTAACATTTGTTCTTGCTTTAATTTTTGAAACTCTAAAATGAGTTTATTCTTTGCTACCCCGATATGTATTTTTCATTGAACTTCTTGACTAGAAATTTTTTCAAGAAATCTCTTCCCCTGAAGACTTACTTTTGCCATCTCCCACCAGTGTTCCGCCTCCCCTTGGAACATAAAAGTGGTAAAAGATACTATTTGATTCTCAGTGCATTCCATAACATCTAGTATATTCTCGATCTGATGGAGCCACTCTTCTGCTTGTATTGGGTCAGCTTCTCCTTTAAATGTTGGCGGGTGCAGCTTCTGGAATTATTCTAGAGCTCTATGTGGGTTGCTCCTTATTATTAGCTGTGCCAATCACTCTAGCATTCTGTCAGCAATTCTCTGATTTTCATTGAGTTGTTCTACCACAATCTCATGATTAGTTGGGGATTGTAATATCGCCTATTGAATAATACCATATTATTATTTTTAAATATTTACTTGATTCTACCTATTATCTTAATATTATTAATTAACTTGATTTAGTATCATTATTAGTATTATTATTGTTTATGACTTGTAGACTCATATTGCTTATATTTAGTTACTTTATATTATTATTAATAGGTAGTATTATTATTTTCATTCCAAGCCTAAAAGCTCAGCCCATTCTCCTTTTTCTTTTTGTTTTCTTTTTCGTTTTATACTAAGCCCACATGAGCCAAGCCTGCTTCCTTATTTTCATCTTTTTCTATTTTTTTTAAGCCCAAAAACTAAGCCCGCGAGCCCATTCTCTATTTTCTTATTCTTCATATTACTTATTTCTTTTAACTAAATCCCAATAATCTATAATCCATTACCATTGAGATCCTTACCCATTAACCCAAAACCCAATCCTAATCTTAATCCAAATCCAAATCTATAATCTAATTTAAATATATAATCATAATTCAAATTCCAATCCAAACTCCCATCTTAATCCTAATTACTAAATTAAGCAATCTAAATCTAACTGGAATTTAGGTTTCTAAAATCTCTAATAACTTATATAAAGACCCAAACCCTTCTTTCACTTTTACCTAAAAAAAAAAAGTAATCCAAACTCTCCCCACTTTCATCTTTCCCTTCTCCTCAAGTGGATCATAAACAAAAAAAAGGCTTTGAGGTACAGAGATTGAGGAGCAAATAAGGAGGAACAACTCAAGTAAGTAAATCTAGACTATGAATTTAATTTCAGCTTTTTTAAAAACATAATAATAAATTAAATTAGAACTACAAGAATAAATTATTAATTTCAAGCAATCCGCTAAAACTCACCGCAATATAATTATTGGTTCGTAGAAACTTATCTAATAAGATTTTTATATGATCATTATTTTAATACTCCACAAAGCCTTGATTTGAACAAATTAAATCTTAGTACGTAAATTAATTTTTCTTAATTAATACAATACCATGTCTATACAAGGGTCATCTATGAATATTTTTTATAGATCAAAATTCAATCTAAAATCCAACTAAAATATATGTGAAAATATACCAACTCATAATTTATATATTTTTTAAGAATTTTTTTTAAACAAAAGATTTTCAAAAAAAAACAGAGAGGCACTGCTCTCGGCTTGGCCGAGAGCAGGCTCTGCACAGCAGAGCTGTGCCTTGCTGTGCATGGCCTGGCCCGGCCTGGCCGGGACTGGCTGGGCCAGCAGGGCCTTGGGCCTGTTTTAAAAAAAAGAAAAGAAAAGAAAAGAAAAAGAAATTCTGGACCAGGTCAGGGCCTGGCCTGGTCCAGCCCGGGCCTAACTTGGGCCTGAGCCTGGGCCTCGGCTTGGGCTATTAGAGTTATAATTAAAAAAGAAAGAAAAGAAAGAAAAGAAAGAAAGAAAGAAGAATGCATATAAAAAAAATCAAATAGTTAAAATATCAAAAAAAAATGGAGAAAAATATAAACAATAGTTTACAATATTTCTACTTTCTATAATAAAATTTTCAGAGGAATAGCAACATAAATTAAATTAAATTACTTCATTAAAGTTAGTTTCCCTTAATGGTCAATCTAAACCGTTAGAAAATTTAATATTAAAAAGTCTTTTAAAACCCAACAAAAAAATTTAAAATTAGTTAAATTAAATCTCTTGGACTCAGAGAACCATATTCTCAACCCAAACTAATTAATCAAGATTAAAATCCCTTATAACTCCCAAGTAAAATATCCATTTAAAAATCTAACAATTTCTATTGAAATAATTTATGTAGATTTATCGGGACCTTATGATTTCAGTACTTTGGACTTGGGATTAAATTTAGGTGAGTGTTTCTTTTCTTGCGTAATTTTTAATTTTGTTGTGAGTGTTCCTTTCTTTATATAATTTTAATTAAATTTATTTGTGAGTGTTTCTCTTCTTTATTTAATTTTGTTTAATTATGTTGTGAGTGTTCTTTGTTTTCTCATTGAGTATTTTAGTATTATTTAATTTTGTTGTGAGCACTTTTTACCCTTCAGTTAACAAGAATTCTTATGATGAAGGATTTTATCCAGTTATTTAATTATGTTATAAAGGTGATTTAAATGATTAAGCTAATTTTTTAGTATTTAAAAATTTTATATTTTCATGAATTACCTCCATGTATTATTTGTAGTATCTTTATGTATTCCTATATGCAATTAAGCTCATTTGTGCTTAATAATAAACCTTCAAGATCACTACATGACTTCGGTGAGGACTTTGCCACTAAGACCACCCTGGATGACATTTGTGACCACTTATCTGATGACCATCATGTTCATGTTATCTAACTACTGGGAAAAATATTATTAGACGGTCACAACCTCGTCTTGTTTATCGTGTTCACTGACATATGTATATCATGTTATACATGTGTCACAATTTCACTTTTGAAGTTGTTACTGTTATCATTACCGAGTTATCCCAGTAAATTTAGGTAACATGTACATAAATAATCTTGATAACTAAATTAAACAACTTACACTGGGATTGGGGAAATTGATGGAGGAGACAGCATTTGTATTTTGAGTGGACCTAAGATTTAGGCTGCACAGCCAAAAGAGGGTTCCACTGTAAGGTTCCCGTGGGGTGACTGGCACCCTGTCCTGTTCCTGTTCCTATTATACATGTTCCTGACTACCTTGCGGTAGGTCCTAGTTCAGCGCCAGGGGTCTGGGCCGTGGTCCGGGTATACACAGGACCTACCTAAAACACAGACAATGTCTCCAACCGATCACTTTCAATAACTGAGGACCTCGATTGGCACGTGTAATTGGCATAGTATGGGATGCATCTATTACATATGGCAATTGGTGTTCGCTGACATATATTCAGTTTTCATTATTAATTATGTCAGCGAACACCAATTGCCACATGTAATAGACACATCCCATACTACGCCTATTACACGTGCCAATCGAGGCCCTCAGTTATTGAAAGTGTTCGGTTGGAGACATTATTTGTGTTTTAGGTGAGTCCCGTGCATACCCAGACCACGGCCCAGACCCCTAGCGCTGAATTAGGACCTACCGCAAGGTAGTCAGGAACATGTATAACAGGTCAGTTACATGTATAACATGTATAACAGGAACAGGAACAGGAACAGGACGAGGTGCCAGTCACCCACGGGAACCCTGCAGTGGAACCCTCTTTCTACTGCGCAACCTAAATCCTAGGTCCACCTAAAATACAAACGCTGTCTCTTTCATCAATTTCTCCAATCCCAGTGTAAGTTGTTTAATTTAGTTATCAAGATTATTATGTACATGTTACCTAAATTTACTGGGATAACTCGATAATGATAACAGTAACAACTTCAAAAGTGAAATTGTGATATATGTATAACAGGATATATATATGTCAGTGAACATGATAAACAGGATGAGGTTGTTACTGTCTAACAATATTTTTCCCAGTAGTTAGATAACATGAACATGACGATCATTAGGTAAATGGTCACAAATGTCATCCAGGTGAGTCGTAGTGGCAAAGTCCTAACCGATGTCATGTAGTCATCTTGAAGGTTATTATTAAAAACAAATGAACTTAATTGCATACAGGAATACATAAAGATATTACAAATAATACATGGAGGTAATTCATGAAAATATAAAATTTTTAAATACTAAAAAATTAGTTTAATCATTTAAATCACCTTTATAACATAATTAAATAACTAGATAAAATCATTCATCACAAGAATTCTTGTTAACTGAAGGGGAAAAAGCACTCACAACAAAATTAAATAATACTAAAATACTCAATGAGAAAACAAAGAACACTCACAACACAATTAAACAAAATTAAATAAAGAAGAGAAACACTCACTAATAAAATTAATTAAAATTATATAAAGAAAGGAACACTCACAACAAAATTAAAAATTATGCAAGAAAGGAAACACTCACCTGAACTTGATCCCAAGTCCAAAGCACTAAAATCATAAGGTCCCGATAAATCTACATAAATTATTTCAATAGAAATTATTAGATTATTAAAAGGATATTTTACTTAAGAGTTATAAGGGGTTTTAATCTTGAATAATTAGTTTGGGTTGAGAATATGGTTCTCTGAGTCTAATAGATTAAATTTGACTAATTTTAAATTTTCTTTTGTTGGGTTTTTAAAGACTTTTTAACATTAAATTTCTTAACGGGTTTAGATTTACCATTAAGGGAAACTAATTTTAAAGGAAGTAATTTAATTTAATTTATGTTGTTATTCTTCTGAAAATTTTATCATACAAAGTAGAAATATTGTAAACTATTGTTTATATTATTCTCCATTTTTATATGCATTCTTCTTTCTTTTTCTCTTTTCTTTCTTTTTTAATTATAACTCTAATAGCCCAAGCCCAGGCCCAGGCTCAGGCCCAGGTTAGGCCTGGGCTGGACCAGGCCAGGCCCAGGCCTAGTCCAGAATTTCTTTTTCTTTTCTTTTTTTTTTTAAAAGCCCAAGGCCCTGCTGGCCCAGCCAGGCCCGGCCAGGCCTGGGCCGGCCAAGCCTGTGGGCCATGCACAGCAGGGCACAACCTTGCTGTGCAGAGTCTGCTCTTAGCCAAGCCGAGAGCAGTGCCTCTCTGTTTTTTTTGAAAATCTTTTATTTAAAAAATTCTAAAAAAATATATAAATTATGGGTTGGTATATTTTCACATGTATTTTAGTTGGATTTTAGATTGGATTTTGATGTATAAAAAATATTCATAAATGACCCTTTTATAGACATGGTATTGTATTAATTAAAAAAAAATTTGCTTAGTAGAATTTAATTTGTTCAAATCGAGACTTTGTGGACTATTAAAATAATGATCATACAAAAATTTTATTAGATAAGTTTCTAGGAACTAATAATTATATTTAGGTGAGTTTTAGCAGATTGCTTGAAATTAATAATTTATTCTTATGGTTCTAATTTAATTTATTATTATATTTTAAAAAAACTGAAATTAAATTCACAGTCTAGATTTACTTACTTGAGTTGTTCCACCTTGTTTGCTCCTCAATCTCTGTACCTCGAAGCCCTTTTTGTTCATGATCCACTTGAGGAGAAGGGAGAGATGAAAATGGGGAGAGTTTGGATTAGGGTTTTTTTTTTTTTTGAGGTAGAAGAGAAAGAAAGGGTTTGGGTCTTAATATTGGTTATTAGAGATATTAAACCTGAATTCCAGTTAGATTTAGATTGCTTAATTTAGTAATTAGGATTAAGATGGGAGTTTAGATTGAAATTTAAATTATGATTATATATTTAAATTAGATTATAGATTTGGATTTGGATTAAGATTAGGATTGAGTTTTGGGTTAATGGGTAAGGATCTCAATAGTAATGGGTTATAGATTATTGGGCTTTAGTAAAAGAAATAAGTGATATGAAGAATAAGAAAATAGAGAGTGGGCTCGCGAGCTTAGTTTTTGGGCTTAAAGAAAAATAGAAAAAGATGAAAATAAGAAAGTGAGTTTGGCTCATGTGGGCTTAGTATAAAACGAAAAAGAAAACAAAAGGAAAAGGAGAATGGGCTGAGCTTTTGGGCTTGGAATGAAAATAATAATACTACCCATTAATAATAATTTAAAATTACTAAATATAAGCAATAAGAGTCTACAAGCCATAAACAATAATAATACTAATAATGATACTAAATAAAGTTAATTAATAATATTAAGATAATAGGTAGAATCAAGTTAATATTTAAAAATAATAATATGGTATTATTAAATAGGGGATATTACAGGGATGGACACTCCTGACAATACTATGCTATGGGGCATTGCCTTTAGGATCAGCGTCAGGTGGTGGAAGATGCCAGTCCATCTACCCCTAAAAGAACAATCAACTCTTATTATTAACAACATTCATAGTACAAAACAAGTTTTATATATTAAACACTACTTTTATTTATAACTTCAAAAGTGTGATTGGAACAAGATTTGCTTTTATGTGCATTAAAACAGAACATATAAAAATATCCATCATAAGACACATTATTTACACGCATTTTTTTACAAAATACATAATCTCTCCTACTCCAAAAAGCTCTAAAATAGGCGAGTTGTGACATTCTTTCCCCAAAATACTATGCATCCCATTCTTATTCAGCCAGTGGAGCTTCCATCCTTACTGTCATTCTCAGATTCTTTTTCTTCTGGGTCTTTTTCTTTAGGATCTTCCTCCTCTGGGTCTTCTTCATCTTCTTTTTCGGGATCCTCCTTCTCAAGATATTCACTTTTCATTATGGTATCATCATTATATATTCAGTAATTATGATCATTATATAGATCTCAGTTTTGGGCTCAGCTAGAGTTCCACCAAATAACTCCAAGGGATATCTTTTCTTGGGACTACCTTGTCACTGAGTGCGGCATCAAGAGCCTCAGTCATCAGTAGGTCCCCAATGACCTCTCAACATCAACCACCACATCTATATTTCCTCTCCCATCAAGCTTACCTCATCATCATTATCTATAGGATCATGAAAAATCATCTCTGGATCAGTCTCGTCTAACTCATAATTCCAGTTTATAGTATATGCTTCTCAACTCGAATCATCGGATCTTGAACTATCGGATAAAAATCCTGACACCTTAAAATCCCCTATGTGCAGAAGTAATAGAGTTGTATCAAGTTCATCCATATACCAAAAAAAAAAAAAGAATTCTCAAAATAATTAAGCTATTAGAAGTTATCAGGTCTGCAATTTCTTATATTTTCTATCTCTTAGAGTTTACCGCACTTATATGTTCTTTGCTTCTAAAATAATTTTGACTTGCCTGATATTTTAGTTGCCCTCTCATTCTAATATCCCATACCACTGGTGATCTATAAAAAGGGCCAGAACTCTTAGCATAATGCATCCGAATCAGAGTATGCGAGTACTCAAATTTGAATATAAGAGGATCGTTAAATATCCCGGATTTTGAAAGTTCGCCATATTGTAAGAATCTACTATACCCTTAAAATACCCACATCGATCATACAATCATACATACAATTTCACATAATATCACATCAATCCTAACTTACTGTACCATCCAGTCAACCTTACGCCTAAACCTTGGCTCTGATTCTAACTGTAACGGTTTCAGATTTAACTATACAAGATTTTCAATATCCATTAAGTAAAATCTTTTTTTTCCTCCGTATATGAAAGATGTGATGATTTAAATCAAAATTTTGGTAGCATCTCCTTTAAAACTTGTCACTTGTCCAAATCCAATATACTCAATCAACAGTCGACAAGGCTCTTAATTTCATCATGTACTTGATACATAAAACCATATAGCACCCACGCATTTATAAGAATGAAAAGTTTCACCAATATAATGTAAAAATTTGATTCCAAATAGTATCAACCTCAAAATTATATGTCCAACAAAAATATATTTCAACTTTAAAAGATAATCCATGAAGTCCATCCATTAAGCTTACATGCTTTCTTAAATCAAAAAAACATAGCACATAGCTTGAGGGTTCACCACTTAGCTTTATACTTACACAAAAGATCATAAATATATTCACATGGTTTCCTTCAACTTATATATATGAAAGCTCCAAAATAAGAAAGGGAACTAAAAAAAAAGATATGGCAATTAAATTAGTCAAGGTTTATGGCGCCATTCCATAAAATCCCTCCCTCGAAATTCCACCCCATCCTACGTCGGTCCTTTACCTTTGTTGAAACCAGAAATAATGTTGCCAAGTGTTGGAGTGAGCTTCATGGCTCAGTGAGTAAACCAAGTTATAGCTCAATTTTCTAGTTAAGTTTATCTCTTGAAAAATTCATGCATATGTATTATAGTAGATTTTAATAGATTAACTTGAGATAGAAAAATAAAAACTTTACACTTATCTATATTGTTATAACTATTGTGGTAGTAGTAATATCATGGTTTGCCAAATTGAAAAGCTTGGTTATTACACTTTATTCAGCTTGACTATCCCCCTTACTACATTGGTTATAAATATATCACACTTAAGATTTATACAAACACATAGCTCATGCACCTCTTATTAATATCGAACCAAGACAAGTTGTATTATCATAACTCTACATGAAAATATCAATATTAATGCCACTTTCTCCTCCTACGGGCCCCTTCCTTTAATGTATATCATAAAGTATTTTCACACCGTCTTCCCCCCTTCCTTCTGCCGCCGACCCCTTCCTTCAACGTATAGCATAAAGTATTTTTACACCGTCTTTTTCCCTCCTTCCGTCTCCCGCCGGCTCCTTCCGTCAATGCAAGCATGATCCTTACATAAAGTGAACAATAAACATGGACAAGTCATTCATATCACTAGAAATACATCAATGAAGACAATTACATCTCCACAATTTCTCACATTCTACAAGAATAATAATACAAGCCTGTACCATAATGTGTACATATACAGTCCATACATCACTATGTATATAAATGTAATCCTCTACAATACTATATGGTATACACAAATACACATCATATGAATCATCATACTCTTCCTATCTATAACGGATTCATAGTTTCAATTTTCTACTCAACTTAATCCACTCCCTAGAAAAATTGAAATTAATTACTATTAGGATTTACTATAGAGTTTCTCTTAATTAGGCTTTTAGAAGCAACAAATACTCGGTACCTGCATCTTAAGTATTGTGACAACCATAATATATTCAACTATACACCAATATAAGTATTTACTATAAATCTCACACTGAAGTTGATCTCTTTATAATAATTCATATAAAAAAACACAAATTAACTCTCATAATTTATTTCATATCACCTATAAAATAGTTATGGAAATTTCTTAACTTACTCATTTCTACCCTCAGAAGTTTCTAGTTTACTTATCTTCTTGAAGAGTTGGCAATGGTTAGATTTCACTCCTCTTTGTCCAGACAATCACCCTATGTAAGGAAACATGTGAGTTATTTTCTAACATCAACATCACCAAGAATATAAAAGTAATACAATGATTAAATGGGTTTATTCTCTTGTTAAAATTTCACTTAGAATCTTTCCTTCTCTAAGGATGAATCTGAGCCTTAAAAATTCAAATTTGACTGAAAATCACCATCTAAAAATTCAAACTTAGCCTAGAAAGAGCCCCCATTCCTCTTCCCTGGTGGTGTGCAGTACCCTGGCGTGGCCGGATCTGGGTGCGGCTGGATTTGGGCGCGGCTGCACCTGGCCGCCCCTCCTTTTGACCTTGGAGGATAGAGGGAAAAGGAAGGAAAAGAAGGAAGAAAAAGGAAAGAGAAGAGAGATTCTTGGGCAATTCTATGGTAAGAAGGAGAGATGAATCCCTAGGGTTTTTGGCAAGAAGTTTTCTCTTTTGAGAAGAACAAAAGATAAGAAATTTGGCTAGCTTTGGAAATCTCAATTCATGCTTAATTATAAGTTTGCTATGACTCCAAATTTTCCCAAGCGTCCTTCACTCTAATCAAAAGCATCATGGCTTTTGATCCCCCCTCCTATGCATGACTAACCCCTCCACTAACTATGAAAATTAAAGAATTAATACAATGTATTCTATTGGCTTTTACAAAAAATACTACAAGTATTATACCATTATATACTCTAATATTAGTAGTGTACTCTGCCATATACACAAAAATCATGATACATGTGTCTATATACATAACTCTAGGGAAAATCTTACTTACTAATTTCTTTAAGGAAGGTGGATGACTAATTAATATACAAGGCTTACTAATTAATAATTATGAGTGTTAAATTGATTATTTGGTACCAGGTGTTACATGTAGACTGCATCATGCCACTTGGACATTAGAGCACCATACTCTGAAATCTCTCCACAAATGCTTTGACTGGCTCTCCTTTCTTCTGCTTTGTAGCAAGGAGAGTTGGCACGGAAACTTCGATGTCACCTTCGAAGAATAACACCAGGAAGCTCTTCTTGTGGTCGGCCCATCTCTTGATAGAGGCAGCAGTAAGCTTCATGAAACATTCAAAGGCAACCCTCTTGAGAGTGCTGATGAATAAAATTGTCATGATGGTATCGTTTAACACTACATTCCCAGTTTGAGATTTGAAATAGTATAAGTGTTGGTTCGGAGAACCTTTACCATCAAAGGTTTGTAACGTTGGTCTCTTCAATCTGAAAAGGTAAGGAGCTGAATCTCACTTGACTGAGTATAACCTGACTACTCCTACTTCTTGAGGATTGCTTCGATCTGAGATAGCCTCCAGGCGTTTCTCAAGCTCGCTCATCTTTTTGTCATGATTATCTTCTGAATTCTCTTGTTCTTCAGAAGAAGACTCAGGATTTTATATCCAAAATTGTTCTCATTGCTATTAGAGCGTTTGGAAGTAGAGTTTTCATCCTCCTCCTCTTTACCCCTGCTTTTGCAGTAATAAGCTTTACTTTGACTTTTCGTCTTCTTCTTCAACTTTTTAAGTAAAAGTGCTATCATCTTTTTCAAATTGTTTTTTTTTTTTGGAGAATGTAAATTTTATTTATCAAAACTGTATGAAAGCCAAACTGGCTATACAGAATAAACTCCCCTAACTACCAATTCCTGGCTCACTATCCCATTACAATGTATCCCCACAACCCAAAATCAAAGGCCTATTAGTCGACTATCAAGTAGATCAGTCGACTAAGATTGTAGTCGACTAACCCCTATTACAAGTCGACTTGAAAGTTAATTTGGATGTAGCTTCGTTCTCTGTTTATGCACCAGTCGACTAAGTCAGAAATACTAGTCGACTATACCTGCACCAAGTCGACTAGGTCAGAAAGCCTAGTCGACTATACCCGCACCAAGTCGACTAATCACAAAGTTAAGTCGACTGAAAATTTGATCTGGATGTATCCGACTTCTCTGTTGCCACAGGAGTCGACTAAGCCAAAAGGTTAGTCGACTATACTTGAATGCAGTAGACTAAAAACACCTATTAGTCGACTAATTCTGCTGGCAGCCCAACATTTATTTCATAAATCCCAGATACCTCAGAACTCCACAGTGGCATTTGAATCCAAAGCGAATACAGTCCTATAGATGTGCAGCTTGATCTTGAAGACGATAGAAACCACCTCCTGAGTCTGGCTTTCAAAAATTTCCTATTGCGGGCATTCCAAATATGATAAACAGTACAAGCAAGGGCCACCTTTTAGCTTTTGTTTTGCCACTGGAACCCTTCGCCTCCTTCTTTATCCACTTAAGAGCACTAGAGATAATCGACATCTCCCGAGATATCCCTAGCCAATCTCTAATGCATCTCCAAACCATAGCAGAGAATGAACATTGAAAGAATAGATGATCTACCGATTCCTTATACCAAAACAGAGTACACACGATTCCTCAATCTGAAGGAATGTCAATCTATCTTTGTAGGAAGCCTCTTCCGCACTGCAAGCCAAAGAGTAAAAGCATGCTTTGGTGTGACATACGAATTCCAAACTGAGCTTGGCCAAGATAGCCTGGAACCCTTATATCGAAAAAACTCATAACCGAGCGATATACACATCCGCTCACCTACCGCCCAAGAGGATAACCTCCTCTTTGCCGCCGCAACAGACCCTTCTACAAGGCATATTTTATCACGAATCGCAACTAGCCTCTTGAGCAATGGCGAGTCGTCCCTTATACACTTCCAGTCCCAAGCAGAGACATCCCCTTTAAGGTAGATATGATGCACCCAACGTACCCATAAAGTGTCCTTTTTCTTGTGAATGTTCCAAAATGATTTTGCTAGCAGGGAATCATTCCAAGTTTTAAAATCTCGGAATCCCAATCCACCTTCCGATTTTGGCAAGCACATGGATTTCCAAGAAATCTTTTTCAAATTGTTAATAGAATCTTGTTGGGATTGAATCATCTCGTGTTGTGCCAACCGCACTCGAGCTTGCTCCTTTATTAATCATCAATTTTGCATATGTTATATTATATTCTCATATTTATTTTAAATAAAACTCTGCTATTTAATTCTTTTTTTGTTTAGTGATGTGCAGACCTTTATAAATAAGAAAAGAGAGAAAAAAAGTCCAAAGAGCCAATTAAAAAGCAATTCTAATTAATTTGAAATTCTAAATTAATTCAGACTAGATATCTTTTAGTATTTTAATTATAACTTTTACTACAGAAACTAAAATCCAATGATTCAAGGTGTTACAGAAAGATAACTTGAAGGGTTACAATTCTTTTGTTAACCACTTTATCCAATTCGATAGTTTGATAAGTCATATTTAGTGATCAACACACTGACTGCAGATCAATTTAGAATTGAATTCCTTATATTGAATTTGGATTAAATTAGAATTCCTAATGTGTATCTTACTGTGATTGGCTCTGAAGCCTATTTAAACGGCTTAAATCTTTCATAATTGTTATCTCAAAAAAAATTCTAGAGATCAATATTATAGAATTTTCTTTAGTCTCTTTTTTGAATTTCTTTTGTAAATTTTTAGGATTTAGTTCAAGAGTGATTTGTAAAGAAGGTGGAAACTTTTATAATTGAAGGTGACAGTATCAATAAGAAGGTTCTTTTATTCTTTTTTTCAATTTATGTTTCATTGTTATTTACTTGCTTTCTCTTTATTATTTTGCGGTCTTTTTTATACCAGGCTTTACTTAATTTCTATAATACCTAGCTAAATTATTTCTTGGCTTATTAGTCTCTATCAACCACTACTCCTAGTTTGTGTTAGATGACTAATTGAATCATATGCATGTTTAAATCTTAGAATAAGAATATTCTTGAAGGCACATGATGCTGACTAATTAAATCTATTATTGCTAATACTAGTCAATGATTTTTTATTTTATGCTTAGATTTTCATAATAATTTAATGTTGAATTTCGATTATTCTTTTTATTCTATACTTTGAAGGCTTTGATAGTCAAATGTTAAGTTTTGGTTTGTGCTTATTTCAAATAGGATTTTTTTTCATCTTATGAATCTTACTTAAATTGAATACAACTTCAAGGTATAACTTTTATGATCCAAAGTGAAGTATATTCTCGCATATGTTAATAAATTAGTGGTGGTAGATGATTAGTAAGTCTTGTTCCTTAATTATTTTCAAATTCTTAGTTTCTAATCAAATTCTATCTTTTTTTTGTTTCTACCTCTAACACTTAACATGAAATTGTTTTTCTTAACAAAGAATAACCACTTAACCAATTTAGTGTTTAAAACGATACTGAAACATTTCCATCGCATCTCTTCCTGAGGAGCGACCCATATAACCATTACTACTATGGTTAAATTGCAAGAATTCAGAGGCCCACACAAATCAGATAAACACTTCCTTGAACTCTGTTTTTCCCAAGAATCAAATTTTGGCGCCATTAAGGGAATGATATTTTCTTTATTTACTAAGTGATTAATTTTTCTTCTTTGCTCTTAATTCAACAATAATCTTTTGATTGAAGTGTTTAAAAAATGGATAGACTTGCATCAAAGATATCTGTCTAATTTTGTTTCTTTTTAAATTATTATTGAAAAGTGCTGGAGGCAAGGTAAGTTTGTATTGCATCTAGATTAAAAAAATACTTTTAGGTAATTTAAAATTGCTTGGAGTGCTACTTATCAATTTACTTGCACATTTTTGCACGGAATCAAATTAAGGGCAAAATCTGAAGACAAGATAAGGTGGGAAGGTTATTACCCTCCCTTGGCCCACAAAAACCACCTTCACTACACTCATAACCTAAACCTAATTTCAAATTTGAATAGATGTCAGCCCTAGGGGCATCTCAGACTCATTACGAGATTGACCTATAGAAGTTGTTAGAATTTGACTCTTATCAAATTGGTGTCTGACGTAGGGGATTGAGAGGCAAAACCTTGAAGGTCAGTAGTTTGGTTTAATTAAGCTTGCTACTCACGCACGGATACCTCCCACTGATCTTGCCCCAACCTAATCGATTAACTTATAGTCAGATTGCTACAATATGCCTCCCATGGATAATTATAATTAGGAGTCTTTTAGGTCTAAATCTACCTTAGAATAGGCTTGGTTGAATTTTTTTTCCTTTTGATTGGTGATATTATTTTTCTGATTTGCATGCATGTATGGTTGAGAGACCTAGTTATATCTAACTTAACCAATGATAGTTTATCACCACAAAAAAATCATAAAAAAAATTTCCTTTTTCCATGGCCCATCCACATTCATTTGATTACGATCCATTCTATAGGTCATACTCTCCTTTTCATCCACTAACCTTTCTTCTGATCTTTTATGATTACATCCAGCCTACTATCCCATCTTTTGTATCTTACCCTCCCATTTGGTGCCATCACTGTCATAACTCATCTCATCCTTCAGAACAGTATCCTTCGATAGGGTATTCGTTAGGATTAGGTCCTAATTAATTTCACACATTTCAAGGACCTACGATCAAATTCTATTCTTCAAATTTTGAATTGGGATGTTGAAATTATTTAGATTCTTCATGGGACAAATCACATACTAGTTCTCAATTAAATTGGTCTCCCATATATCCATCACCTGAAAAATTTGAATTAAATAGAAACCATGAGGACACACAGTCGGCACGAGAGGAAACTTTTGAAAACATCATGCAATCTTCACAATAAATGCTCAGTGATAATGTTCAGCATTTGGCCCACTTAGATAGGCCAGCAAGTGAGTTTGCTAGTGAGTAAGAGAAGGATTCATTTTCTACTCAACCTGTTCATGTTGTAAAATCAATTCGACCCATGTCAATTCAAAAGCATATCAATTTTGATAAAATGAACAAAGTCCAAACTGTAAAACACATGTCAATTTAAGAGCACATCAATATGTCTACTCATTCCATTAAGAGCACATAATCTGGTCCTGGGTCAAAATCTTCAATTTTAGAGCACATTCGTTTTCATGAAGCAAAAAAATTTAACATTTTGAGAAGTATGTTGAGGGAGTGTGCATACTTGATGACTATCCTCAATATCTGGACAAAGTGATTAGAGACTGTTTGGCTACACGTACACCTTATATGGAGTAAGTTGAATTGTATTATGAGAATGAATATGATGATGATGAACTTTTGCTTCAAGAGAAATGTGAGCATAAAGTTACTAAAGTTTGTGAAAAGATATCTGTTGAGAAGCAAAATATTTCATCTAATCATTGTAAGAAAATAAAGAACCTAAGTAAAAATGTGAGAATGTATGCATGGATGATGAGTCATTATTTCTTGATAAATTATTTAAGGATGAGTGCAGTCATAGTGGTGACAAAAATTGTGATGGTAATCTTAAATCTAGAGTTCTCTTTAAGAAAAAACTTGAATTGAGTATCTTTACTTTCAATAAGCCAAGAAATGATCAATCGTGTGAAAATATAAGTCAAGAACCTCTGATTAACCAAAACTTTGAAAATCTCTTTGAAGATGAAGTTATGTGTTTGAATGAATCGATTAGGGATGCTTTGCTTAGTTACTCACCTCTATAGAAAATTATTGATTTAAATTTTGAGGTGATTTATGAGGATGAGCTCAAATTTTAAGCATTCATAGTAAGAATAATTCAATTGAAATGTGTGATAGTGAGCCATTTGTGTAGAGGAGATATGGGAAGATGAGCAGGGGGAGGTAGAGGAAGGTGAAAAATAAAATGGAGAGGATGAACTGCGAACAAAAATATTTACTTCTTCAATTTCACGACTAAGAGAATTCATTGGAATGATGGAAAGCGGTCTCGAGGGAATAGACCTAGAAAGATCTAGGTATAGGGGAGACATAGAGTTGTACATACTTGTAATATATACTTTTAGTTTGTGTGTCTTTTTATTTTTTTAGCTAGTCGAGCCAGTCATAATGAGTTTTTTTTACGTACATCATTTACATTTTATTTCATGCATAAATGCATTCATACATACATTGAGGACAATGCATGAAATAGGTGTTATGTGAGAGTTTACTAACATACTAACACAGATTTTTATTAAAAAGAAAAAATACTTGTTTTTTTCTCTTTCTTGGTTTTTATTTTCTTTTAGGAGTCTTTGAATCTTTGAAAAAAAATTATTTTGCAGAAAGTATAACTAGTTTTTAAAGAATTAAGAATCCAACAAAATTTGAAATTTTGATGATAAGATCAATTTGAAAGAATCTATACTTTTTGACTTAGAGATAAAAAAATTGAAAAAAAATACTATCTAGAATTTGTTGACATGATTATGCATCTTATGTACACGTACACATAAGTTTTATACTCGGGATGATGATGATAGTTTAGCTGTTTTGAATATATAGTATAAAAAAGGAGAAAAAATAAAAAATATATGAAAAATAAATAAATCTAATTATTGATTAGGTGTTTTGGCCTAAGCAAGCTTTGATTTACGTGAAAGGTAATTACGCAAGTTTGAAGAATAATACATAAATATAGTATGTGTATTAACACATATAATAATCAATTAGTTAGGTATTAGGGCCTCAAGAAGCCTTGATATTTATACAAAAGAAAATTAGATGAGTTATACATATAAAAAAAGAAGCGCTTAAAGAGTAACGAAGTGATAATATTTTAAACTTCTCATATATATGTGTGTGTGTGTGTGTGTGTGTTTAAAAATGGAGAAGTTTGAATCAAATATTCCTAAACTAAGACTATTTTCACTTACATAAAGATGCATAGCATTAGAAGACTTAGGAAGGATTGGTGTGAAAATATTGAATTTAAATCTCTAAGGAAAGATGATTAGATTTTTTTTAATTTTATGATGAAACTTGATTTTTCTTAAACTTATTGAAAACTTATGAATTTAATTACTAGTGACTACTTTGTGAAATAAAAAAATCTCTTTTTTTTTTATATATATTTTTATTTTTCAGTTATCCTTCTTTTTATTATCCTTTTTATCTTAGTGTTTTCTTATCTATTATTTCTTTCACCAGATTTTGTCGGTTAAATTCATTGAAAACCCTCATGAAATAAAACTCGTTCTCTATGGGATAACCTAAAGATTTAACAGTTTGTTACACGTGAAATCGTGATTTCCATGTGTAGTTAGGTTAAATTAGTTTAGTTTTTTTATTTGTTTTGCTCGAGGGCGAGCAAAAGATAGGTGTGAGGGTGTGATTAGTCATCAATTTTGCATATTTTATACCACATTCCCATATTTATTTTAAATAAATGCCTGCTTTTTAATCCTCATTTTGCTTAGTGATGTCCAAGCCTTTATAAATAGGAGACGAGGGAAAAAAACCCAAAGAGCCTAATTAAATTTGGATTTTAAAGCAATCCTAATTAAATTCAAATTTTGACTTGAATTCAGATTAAAAATCTTTAGTATTTTGATCATAACTTTCACTAAAGAAATTTCAATCCAATGATTCAAGATGCTATAGAAAGAGAATTAGAAGGGCTATAATTCTTATGCTGACCACTATATTCAATTCAGCCGTCTGATGAGTCATATTCAGTGATCAACACACTGACTAGCTATAAATCAATTCAAAACTGAATTCCCTATATTGAATTGGAATTGAATTAAAACTTTTAATGTGTATCTTATTGTGATTGGCTCTGAGGCCTATTTAAAGTGCTAAATCTCTCATAACTGATATCTCATAATCAATTCTAGAGATCAATACCTAAGATTTTTTTAGTCTCTTTTCTAAATTTCTTTTATAAATTTTTGGGTTTAGTTCAAGAGTGATTTGTAAGAAGAAGTAAGCTTTTGTAATTGAAGGTGATGACATTAATAAGAAGGTTCTTTCATTCTCCTTTTTACTTACTCTTTCATTTTTATTTACTTGCTTTTTCTTTATTATTATGCGATCTTTTTTTTATACCATACTCATGCGGAGATAAATTATTTCATGGCTTATTAGTCTCTATCTATAACTACTTTTAGTTTATGTTAGATGACTGATTGAAGCATATACATGCTTAAACCTTAGTATAAGCTAATATTCTTGAAGGCACAGGAAGATGACTAATTAAATCTATTATTTGCTAATACTGGTCAATAAATTTTCTTATTCTATTTTTAGATTGCATTGATAGTTTAATGTTGAATTCTGATTATTCTTCTTATTCTATGCTTGGAAGGCTTTGATAGTCTAATGTTAAGTTTTGGTTAGTGATTATTTCAAATAAGATTATTTTATCTTATGTATCTTACTTGAATTGAATGCAAATCCAAGGTATAACTTTTATGATCCAAAAAAAAGTATATTTTTGTATAGGTTAGTAAGTTAGTGGTGGCAGATGATTAGTAAGTCTTGTTCTTTAATTTTTTTTCAAAACCTTAGTTTCTGATTAAATTTTATCTTTCTCATTTTGTTTCTACCTCTAACACTTAACAGAGAATTGTTTTTCTTTTAAAATAAAGAAGAACCTTTTAACTAATTTAGTGTTAAAAAGATACCGAAACACTTCCATCACATCTCTCCCTGAGGATCAACCCATGGCCATTGCTACTACGGTTAAATTACAAGAATTCAGAGGCAAGCACAAATCAGATAAACACTTTTTGAATTCTGTTTTCCCACATCAATCCTCAAATTTTCTGGCTATCTCTTCTGGAATATCAGCCATATATGGAAAGCTTCTGTCTCCCTATAAGAGTTAGAAGAATGTTATCCTACGATGGCTAAGTGCTCATCGTCCGCTTCAATCCCTCAAGACAGCAAATTGTCGATTGGGGTAACTGTTCCAGTTCATATCCCAATGCATCGATAAATTCCTTCAGGCTCGATCAATATTTCTTTCAAGCCTGAGGAATGTTCAGTATCGACTCCTTAGAAGTAAAAGCAAGTTGCTATTCTTTCAACTTGCTTGGTGTGGTGCATGGACCTACCAAGTTGGAAGTCACCTCTGGGCACTCAGCGTCAGAGAATGACTTCTTCTTGCAAACTTGTTGCCTTTTGGCAGAGTTTGAGTTTGAAGCCTTTGACAATCGGCTAAAAATTGATGGCTTAGTCATCTAAAAATTGCAGTGGCAATCAGAAAGCATCGTAGAGATAAGCTACTCGTAATGGCACTGAGGAGCGATTTGATAAGCACTCCTCTTTCTTGTCAAGTAGTCCCTCAGATCTGTTACAGAGGTATCTGAAAAACTAGCCTTAAACCTATTGGGTGAGGGCTTTCCAGTTCACATTGACTTGGCCTCTTAGGGCTAGACGCGAACCTCACATTTCTGAAATGAAAAATGAAGGTTGCATTCTGGCTCAGCCTCCTGCTGAATGCGGGTCTCGCGCTTAGAAAAAAAATGCTAAGTTCATGTTTTGGCATGACCTTAGGCTGAACGCGGATCTCACGTTCTTGAAGTGAGACGTGGACCTCGCGTTTTGGCATAACTTGAGGCTGCACACGAACTTCACATTTTGGCACTAAAACGCGTAGCTTATGAACGCATGCATCATATTTTGTTGCAAAAATGCAGGCTAAACGCGATCTTCGAGTTTAGTGTCAATAGCGCCATCATTAGCCTCTGTTTGCTAATGGCGAGCTTGATATCTTGGTCAACAATCAATATTCCTCTTGGCTCGTAGAAGTTGATGTGAACCCCCTGCAAACTGAGTTTGGTAATCATCAGGAGGAGTTTAGCGGCGAGAATGGACCATCTGAGTCAAAACACTGGCCTTGCGAGTCTCTTAAGAGACATTGTCGCAAGCCATATTAGCTCTATGGGAGGTTCTCAGAAGCTCTAGAAAAGGTTAAGACACTTGTTTTGTCAAAAAGTATATGGGCTTATTTTTGAGAAGTCTTCGAAGAGACTTGAGAGCGAGTCTCGCTTCAGACTTTAGGGCTAATGGAACTCGAGGAGACAAATTGCTCAAACATCACTTAGTCGAACTCGACAATTAGCAATTCGACCATCGATCCGAGAAGCTTAAGGTCGGCCTGCACTACAGCCTTCTCATCAGTGGAGAAAACAGTCCCCAACGGAGTCGTTATCTTTTGTTTGTTAGAAAATTTGAAAGCATGTAAAATCTTTGTTGATTGTAAACAAAGTTACAATAGATCAAAATCTCTGATTATAAAAAAGAGAAGAATGATTGAATCTTCTCTTTGTTTAGTGTCAGGTTCTTCGTGTAGCGGTGGATTCTTGTTCTCAATTGACCCGCCAAACCAAAAGCTTCTCTTGGATCTTTGTGGTTTTTTTCAAAGAGATGAAAGGAACTCTACTTGAACACAGAAAGTGTTAGAGTTTTTCCCTTTTAAAAGATTTCTCTCTCTTTCACATGATGTATGTTCAGTAGCCTTGTGCTCAGCTTTAGCCTTTTGTGGTTATGCAGCTTCAGAACTCAAGCATCAAGCATTCCTCTTTGGGGATTCTCCTCCTCTAGCCTTTGGTTTCTTGGGGTATCCTCTCCCCTCCAGCGCTCTCCGATTCCACCCTTTTATAGCCTCTCATAGCTTTTATAGAGAAATCTGGGGTGTAACTAACTCCTTAAATTTCTCCATTAATGGATATTAATCCCTCATTAAGTAGGAGAAAGTAGGTGTAACTGACCCAGTTGATAGCTGTCAGTTATAGCAGAAACACGGGTCTCGTGCTGAATACGGACTTTGCTCTGATGAAGAAATGCGAAGCTCAAAGGCTTACGTGTTGAGTTAAAATGCGGAGCTGATCAGGGAAAAAACCGCGCACAAAAAGTATATATATTGAAATCAAGAGTTAAAGTGTGTGCTTTAGCTTTCTCGATACTTCCATTATAGCATAGAGGCTAAATGGGTCGAATCCACAGGGACGGGAAGCGATAGAAGTTTTACCGGAAATTCACGTGTGTGTTAAAAGTTTTTAATGTTTGAAAGAATGAAAAGAAAAAAAATAAAGAATGAAAAGAGAAGGGTACGGTGAAACGCGAAGAAGTAGGAAACATAGAAAAGATGATTTTTGTGATTTTTGTTTGTATATCTAAAACAAAGTAAAAAGAGAAAGAAAACCTATGGCTCTACTAACATACTAACCACTTAGTGATATTTGCCTCACATGTATCCTTAACCATCACTTAGTGATATACTTTCACATCTAAACTCAACAAAACAACTGCAAGCTATACTTAAACCATCAAAACTAAACAAAAGTAAGTATGGAATAAAATAATGTTAGCTTGTTAGAGAGTTAGGATGTTAGATTGTTAGAATCTATCATCATGAGCCATCAATGGCTCTTGCAAGAGCAAGACTAAGTAGAGGCTATTAGATTAATGTGAATTATCAAGTAAGAAATTAACAAGTTAGTGGTTAGTAGTTGTTGCTATGAGAGAAAATTAGCTAAGCATGTAAAAGAGTTAGAGAGAAGCAAACAAAGAGAGGTAAAGAGAGAATCTTTCATAACCTGTCACCTTATATCACAAGCACTCTTACTTTTCAAGCATGTACCACTCTCTATCCTATTACAAGATTTATAAGAAATAAAAATACAAAGAGGAAGACGAAAAACAACTAACCTAAATTATCTTAAACTACAATATGGAGAAGAAAACTACCCTACTCTCTGTATATCTCCCTAAAGAATCCCCAAGGGGGGTATTTATAGGCACCAGGAGAAAGGGGGCCAGGGGGACAACCTCTGGCCCAAAACGCTGGCGCGATCGCGCCACCACGGCCGCGGAAAAGCGGCCAGAGTTGCGCATTTATGTGGCTATGCTGAAGCGACGCGCACAGTGCCGCCTGCTGTGTAGCGTCGCTTCGGTCCCCTATTAGTTGTACTTTTTGGATTTTGGATTTAATCTCCCTGATCTGACAGAATCTCCTCCTAAGGTCAATGGTTGCTTTGTATGCCTTTAATCACCAATTAAATGGTTATTTTGGGTCTTCTTCTTTATTTCATACCATGGACGTAAAAACATGCAAGACACGTATTATTAGCATAATTTAATATTAAATAAATGTGAAGATGTGGCATAAAATATGCAGTTTTAGAGACTAATAACACCCCCACACTTATCTTTTGCTCGTTCCGAGCAAAACAAAAAATTAACTAAGAAGATTATTACACCACTTTCGCAGGTGATGCGATTACACTGAGCATGTGCAACAAGTCGTTGAAACCTCTATGTTTTCCGTAGAGGAGGAGTTTTATCTCCTAAGAATTTTCAGCGGATTACACCCACAAAATCCCTAACAAAAGAAATCAAATGTTAGTATTTTTAAAATGCATTTGAAATGGAGAAAAGTGTTGAAGAATTTTTGCGAAAATATAAGTGATAGGTTAGCCAGAAATGATTCTTCCTTAAACTAAGTCAAAATGCAAAATCTTGTTATAAATTAAATATAAGAATTTAAAATTAAATTGATTCTTGATTTTTCATAAAACTCTTACAAAAATATGCATTTTCAGAACTGCGAAGATTTTTGGGATATCGATTCTGACTTTTATTCAATTGATTTCTGTATATATAATTTTTTATTTAATTATTTTTTCTTTCCTTAGTTTTCTTAGGCTTTCTTATTTATCCAGGTAGTGAGCCTTTAACCGGTGACTCCCGAACCAGATAGTTTTAAAGCACCAGATAAGAAAATATCCATCGGACTTAAAGACTCGAGTAAACAAGCCACAAAACTAAAGGGGATTATTTATTTTTGCCTACCATTTTAGACGTGAATTATCATACTTCCTGAGACATAACTATCCAGCTTCAATAAGTGATTTTTATTATCATCATTTCATTTATTATATATATATATATATATATATATATATATATATATATATATATATATATATATATATATATATATATATATATATATATATATATATATATATATATATGGCATTTTTCAGTCTTTGTTTCAATCCTAAAAATTGTGTAAGTGTGAAGTGTATAAATCTAAGGCAAAAAATTCAAGATCAAATTATTTTTCAATCTTACTTTCTTATCCTAAAATTTAAATAAGATCTATTATTTTGACTTGGTTTAAAAATTCATAATTTTAGGTCTTCCAAATTCCTAAAATAATCTTAATTTTCTTAAAAATAAATCAAAACTATTTTCCTTTTGTCAAAAAGTTTTGTAAAAAGAAAAGAAAAGAGTTTTTATACAAAAGAAAATTTTAAAAAGTTTCTAAAAAAGAAGTGTAAAAGAAAAAAAATATAAAACTAACTATGTTAGTAAACCCTCCCTCACACTTATCTCATGCATTGTCCTCAATGCATCATGAACGTGTATATACATGAAACAAATAGGAAGGGAAGAAAATTACCTCATGGTGGTGGCTCTGGTGGTGGTCTGATTAGGCCAAGCGTTGCCACTCAATCAATATAATGTGGATCTTGAAGGAACCCACCAATGACCTCTCTAATATGACCCAGCAAAATATTGGAGAACTATATGATCTTATTGAAAAAATTACCCCCATCCAATTTCCAATTTTCAATAATAATTATTAAGTCATTTTCAACATTCTTGTCCAAAAATAAGTGTGATTTGAGAGATAGTTCATTGGGCTCAGATGGAACAGGAACAAAAACCGATACCGACTCAGGAATTTGACTCAGATCAAGTCGAGATTCAAAATTGAGAGTCAAAATTGGTTCAAAAATGGGATCCAAACTGAAGAATTGATGTTCACATACTTTTCCCATCAATGAAGTGTGATCACAAGATATTGGTGATTCAATTTCATTTTGTACTGGTACAGGATTCAATGTTGACTCCGGAATAGAGAAAAAAATCTGAAAAAGATACTGGAGTCATTATTGAATCAAAGAGTGAAATGGAGTCACCAACTTGAGGTTCAGGGTCACTATCAAGCTCAAGTTTAATTTTAGGAAAAGGATAACATGCTAAAATATCAAGATGGTTCTAAAAATTTTGGGCAAGTTCAAAAAGGTGTAAGGAAATTGAATCTTATTTTATCGTCCACGGAAGGAATGTGAATGGGTGAAATGATCAATTTAGTTTCAGGAATTATAGGAATGAAAATTGGCTCAAGAACATTACTTAGTTCAGGTAACACTATAGGAGTTGATATTGATTCAAGGATTGGACTTGAGTTGCTAAATTGAAACTCCAGTTCACATTCATTTTCAAGTTCAATTTCAGGAAATGGATAACTTGTCAAACTATCAAGAGATTGATGTTGGTCAAGTTCATGTTGGTATGATGAAATTGAAGCTGGATTTTCAAAATGACATGATTCGTAAGTCGTATGAACATTTGGTGGATATGGGAAGTCAATCGTATTTTGTATTATGCGCTTGGTCTCTTGCACGAATTCCATAGGTTTTTTCCACAATAATTTTCCTTTGAATCATTCTGGAAAAAAACTATATGAATTTTAAAAATTTTGTGGACATGATGAGGCTACCATTTTTTCAAACTATTTTTGGGCCTCTATCACTTGTTCCAAACTCCTTTCTAATGATGATTTTTCTTCAAGTGGTGGTTCAGGAAAAGGAGTATAAAATCAAAATTGAAGAATGAATATTGTAAAAATTGTGGACAAGATGGTTGAAAATTTGACTCGGGGTAGGTGAATCCTCATTGACTCTGTGAAGAGTTGAAATTATTTTGAAAAGTGTGATTATAAGATTGGAGGTCTGGGTCATCTTGAGTCGAATAATCTCAATCTGACCGATATGATTAGTTCATATTGTATATATCTGGGTTGAAGTTATCCGAGTCAAATGAGGTCGGGGTGAAATATGAATTCATATTAGGATTGAAAAAATTGTTGTTGTTGAAATCCATATCACAATATAAAAGAAAGACAAACAAACAAACAAACAAACAAACAAATAAAGAAAAAGAAAAAGAAAAAGAAAAAGAAAGCAAGCCTATGCTAGGGTTGACTTAGACCTAGACGACTCCTAACTGGTTAGACTGTCCACAGGGGGTACATTGTCAGAATCTGACCACGAGTTAATTGGGCAGGTAGGGGCAAGATCAGTGGGAGGTATCCATGCTGGAGCAACGGGCCTAATTATACCAAACCACTATTTTCGAGATTTTGCCTCTCAATCACCAACTTTCGACACCGATTTGACAAGAGTCAACTTCTAACAACTCCCCCTTAGGTCAATCTCCTAAATGAGTCCGAGATGTCCCTAAGGGCCAACATCTAGCAAGTTTTATTTAGGCTTGGGTTGTGTGAGTGGGGATGTGATTTTTGGACTAAGGGAGGGTAATGACTTTCCCACCTTATGTTGTATTAGATTTTGCCCTTAAATTCAATTCGTGTAAGTGTTCAATATAGATAAGAATGAATACACAAATTGAGTAAATTATCCACGTGTTTATCCTAACTATATGCTATGCAATATGTACACCTCCGTTAAAATCATAACAACAGAAGAATAAAATATAGTATATTGGAATGAAAATTGACACGTGCCTAGATGCAAATGTCTAAACCATTTTAAAACATCCAATTTCGGTATTTTAGTTCTTAAAATTATTATAGTGCACAGATAATATAATAAAAAGTAGCAGCAGAATATAATAACATACAAAAATTTATCCAACCACACAAAAGCAAGTGTGGACTTATACAAGAATTTATCTAACTACACAAAAGCAAGTGAGGACTTCTGTAATGCTAAAAGTTTGACCTGCACACTAAAAAGTAGAGAAGAAAAGTTAACAAAAACGTGAAATCAAACCGTTTCCTTCCCGGCAACAGCGCCAAAATTTGATCGGGGAAAAATCGCACACAAAAAGTGTATATTTTGAAATCAAGAGTTAAAGTGTGTGCGCTTTGGCTTCTTTGATACTTCCATTATAGCATAGAGGCTAAATGGGTCGAATTCACAAGGACGGAAAGTGATAGAAGCTTTACCGAAATGTTCACGTGTGTGTTAAAAGTTCTTCAATATTTGAAAGAATGAAAAGAAAAGAAAACGAAGAATGAAAAGAGAAGAGTACGATGAAACACGAAGAAGTAGGAAACATATAAAAGATGATTTTTGTGATTTTTGTTGGTATATCTAAAATAAAGTAAAAAGAGAGAGAAAACTCATGGCTACTAATTAATAATGGCTCCACTAACATACTAACCTCTTAGTGATAGTTCCCTCACATGTATCTTTGCCATCATTAGTCCTTGGTTCAAGAGCAGCGTTTCAAAGCATGATCCATAAGATAACTTTCACATCCAAACTCAACAAAACAAGTGCAAATTACACTTAAACCATCAAAACTAAATAAGAGCAAGCATGGAATAAAGTAATGTTAGCTTAATAGAGAGTTAGGATGTTAGAGTGTTAGAATCCACCATCATGAGCCATCAATGGCTCTTACAAGAGTAAGGCCAAGTAAAGACTATTGGATTCATGTGGATTATCAAGTAAGAAGTTAGCAAGCTAGTGGTTAGTAGTTAGTTGCTATGAGAGAAAATTAGCTAAGCATGTAAAAGAAGTTAGAGAGAAGAAAACAAAGAGAGTAAAGAGAGGACTTTTCATAATTTATCACCTTCTATTACAAGCACTCTTACTTTCCAACCATGTACCACTCTCTCTCTCCTATTACAAGATCTGCAAGAAATAAAAAATACAAAGAGGAAGAAGAAGAACAACTGACCTAAACTACCCTAAACTATAACATAGAAAGAAAACTGCCCTACTCTCTGTATATCTACCTGAAGAACCCCCAAGGGGGGTATTTATAGGCACCAGCGGAAAGGGGGCCAGAGGGACAACCTCTGGCCAAAACGCTGGCGTGACCGTGCCAGTACGGTCGCGGCTGTACTAAAGCGGGGTGCACAGCGCTGCCTGCTGTGCAGCGTCACTTCAGTCCCCTGTCGGTTGTACTTTCTAAATTTTAGATTTGATCTCCTTGGTCTGATAGAATCCCTCCTAAGGTCAATAGCTACTTTGTAGGCCTTTAATCACCAATTTAAATTTTGATTTTGTGTATTCTTGTTCATTTCATGCCATGGACCTAGAAACATGCAAGAGAGGTATTATTAGCAGAATTAATATTAAAAAAATGTGAAGATGTGGTATGAAATATGCAGTTTTAGAGACTAATCAGGAGCTCACAAGCTCGCATGTTAAGTTGCAGATGTGAAGCTACGCTGGTTCGCGTGTTGAGTTAAAAATGCAGATCTATGTTGGCTTGCAATCTGAGTAGTAGTGGACTATCGTGTTTAGCACAAAATGTGACGCTCGCGTTTGTTGTTGATGAAGTGCGACATCCGCTTTTGAGTTAAAGTGCGACCCTCGTGTTGGAAATAAGATCGACGTTTGCATGTTGGAAACGCAACCTCTGTGTTTTGACAAAGGACGCAAGGTCCACGTGTGGGTAGAAACGCGACCCTCGCATTTAGCATGTGGCTTGTGTCTGAGGCATAGTCTTCAGTAATTTTTAGATACCCTATAAGGACATATTCCTTGAAGAAGCCCTGACGGATGAGCTCTTCCAGGTATCTTTGGAGGCTCTGAAAATGGATAATCTTGCGCCTCTTATCATCGTCGTAGGAGCAGTATTCTTCTAGGAAATGAGAGATTGTACTACATGCGTCTCAGACGCCTAACCTAGGGTTGGTCCTTGATGGTGTTGAAGACATTGTTGATGAGGGAGCTTGAGCAGAGTGAATTGCTTTGTCGGCTTGTAGACTCAGAGCAGACTTGGTGAGAGGATCTGGAGCGCTTGTCTCTTGTAGGTGAGTTGCCCTATTTCTTATCTTGGGTATGGGCAGAGGATTCGCGCGACATTCCTCCCTTTTCATCATGCTTCGCAGAGTGGTTGGAGAAAGTTTCATTGCCTCTTCCAAAAGGATGTAGGACAGAACTCAGAATAGAACGTCACTCACTCGAGTGACATTATGCTTCTAGAGATATTTGTACAGGGGTGAGAGACTTGCAAGCTCGCTGATGAATGCGAGTGCAAATATATCCTCATTACAGTTGGAACCTTGGTCAGTTGGCTTTGAAAGTAGCTGATGTAAGATTTGAGGTTATCTTTCTGCCTCATCTTGATGGTGAAAATGTGCTGATTATTCCTCTTAGCCTTCCAGCGAGATGCGTGCTAAGTGAAGGATGCTTCGGACACCTCCTCAAAATTGCAGAGAGAGTATGGTGGTAGAGAGTAGAACCAATCTGAGGTTACACCTTTCAGATTGAAAAGGAAGGTGAGTGATCATACACATTTATTACATTATTACATTCCTACATTTATCGTGTAATAAAGGGCTGCTAATTTAGTTGTCTTAAATGTTTATTTGTAGAAGATAATTATGGAGAGAAAGAGGATTAAACCAAATAAAAACCAGTTAAAATCTAAATTAACTGGATCTATTTGGTTAGCTGAGGATGATCCCAGATCCAGTTAGTTAAAATCAGATTTTGGTGAATCAAATCGTTTAATTTAAAGATTTATGAGGATATCACTACAAATCAACAAATGGGGCAAATGTTCTGCTGAATATCAAAGCAAATCAATGAGATAACACCAAATAAAAATTAGTTAAACTCGAATTTCTATGAATCCATTCGGTTAGCTAAATATCAATGAAGATATCATCAAATCCAGAGAATAAATTGAGAAATCAGGTGGACAAATGGACGTAACCAGACATCAGGGAGATCCTCGCCGAGGATGTGGCCATCTGGCCACACTCTGGCTCTGTTACAACCAATGGGGGAGCGTTTGCTCTCCCTATCTGTATACTCTTCTCCTTATCCCATTTTTTCTATAAATACTATAAAATTCTCAATATACAGGGAGCCGTTAGGCAGAGAAGGATTCTTAGGTTAGTTTTCATTCTAGGTTAGTGTAGGTTTTCATTTTTTTCATGTAACTTTTATTTCTTTGTAAGCATAGTTAGACTGAGATTCATGTAAGTAGAGAGAGAGAGAGAGATTTGTGCTGAGAGTGACACCGATGTAGCCTCCTCCTTTCTTCTATCGTTTCTACAAGCAATAAATAAGTAACTTGTTTATATTTTTCTTTATTTTTATATTCTTCTTCTCTTTTTTTATTTTTTCTCTTTTAGCTTTTGATGAGTATCCAAGCGAATCTAGCAGCATCAGTATAGCCTTGCTGTGTGTTTGCCACCGATATTTCATGATGATGATCTCCTCCTCAAGATTTTTTATCATTTCATTCTTATTCATCTTGGTGATATAATACAAATGGGGATTGAGCTCGATCTTATGAATTATGCGTTGATAGCCTCCGAAGTAAGGTAAACATACCAACGATTCAAGATAAGTCATAAACCGGAAGAGGTAGGTAAGTTTTTTTATTTTTTTCCTTTCTTTTAATCCTTTAGTTTAGATCACTGCCATCTCCCATTCACTCTTTTAATTTTTTATATAAAATTATTTTTTATTTTCTCCACCTTCTCAATCTACTACTTTTTCACAAATTAACATAACTTATTTTTCTTTTCTTTTAAAGAACAAGAGAAGAACTTTAACTAATTTTAGTGAACTAAAGAGAACTTACAAAAAGTTTCCATCTCTAATCCCTCCTTGTAAATCCCAACCCACATAGCCACTTGGTATACCTGTAGTATTGAGTACTTGCACATTTCTTTCATAAAGTTATGAAATTATGTATTTTTTATGCAGGTTAAATTACAATCAAATTTTGGCGCTGTTGCCGGGGAGGGATGGTAAGTAACTCTTTTTGTTTATTTTATTTATTAACTTTCTTCTCTATTTTGGTTTACAGGTTTAACAACAAGAAATTTTTACTGCAGTGGACATATAAGTGGCTCTGAACTCTGCTCAAGAAAGTAGAGCCCAGAAACCCTCAGATTTGCGGCATTCCCGTGGCAATCTGAATAAACTACTAACCTGTATTTTTCGTAGGTTGGTTAAATTGCAAAGTTTAAATATCTACAGCAATTTATTTCCTTATTTGACTCACTGTACATACATTTCTAATTCAACAGTAAAAAGTTGATTGTAAATTCTAAAAATAGTTTAGACTTTGCATTTAGGTACGTGTCTATTTCGTTACATTTTCTATTTACTGTTGAAGAGTGCTGGAGCCAAGCTATGTGTGCATAGCATTTAGTATAAGATTTATTCTTATATGAAATATTGCTTGAGTGTTACTTTTTCTATATACTTGTACACTGCACTAGATTGAATTAAGGGCTTGTCTTATAAACAAAATAAGGTGGGGAAGTCATTACTCTCCCTTAACCCGCAAATAATCTCCTCACTCACTAACCCAAGACTAAGTAAAACTAAGTAGATGTTGGCCCTAGAGACATCTCGGACTCAAATAGGAGACTGACCTAAGGGAAAAGTTGATTAGAATTTGACACTTACCAAATCGGTATCAAAGATTAGGGATTGATAAGACAAAACCTCGAAGAACAGTGGTTTAGCATAATTTGGCCCACTACTTAGGCATGGATACCTCTACTGATCCTCCCCTACCTGGCCGATTAACTTGTGGTCAGATTCTGCAATATACCCCTCGTGGATAGTCTAACCAGTTAGGAGTCGTCTAGGTCTAAGGTTTACCTTAACTTAGGTTAAATTTTTTATTTGTTTGTTTATTTGTTAGTTTTTCTTTATTTGTTTTTGAAATTTCTTGTGTGATACGACCTATAATAATAATTTTTCTAGTTTTAGTAGTAATTCATATTACACCCTGACCTCTTATGAATCGGATATTATCAACTCGGCATATCATAACTTTAACCAACCAAGTGTGTCGGATTGGTCTTATCCGAATCAGTACATGCCCCAGTTCCAATACTATGAATAAGACTGAAATAATTATCACTACTCTTCACCGAGTCAATGAGGATACAACTCCCCCTAGTCATATTGTCAATCGCCATTCCAACATTTAGCCTATAATTTTCCTAGTCTTGATCAACCAATAGAAGAAAAATCTGAGGCTATGAAAAGTATAAAAGCCATGATTAAGTCCTAAGAATAAAAACTAAAATGATAGAGTCACAATTCCCACAAGACTTTCAAATTCAAGATCGTTACTCCGTGTTCCAAGTCCCACAACAAGAAGAAGAACCTATAGACTCAGATAGGAGTATATAAAACCTGATTCAGTCCGAAAATATTTTTTTCCAATCTATCATTAGGCTAGAAGCACAAATGAGTCGTTATATTAATATAGTGAAAGATAGCAATGAGAAAACTCTACCTAATATATGTTCGACTATTCCCGATTGCCTTAGTCATATTGAAAGGAACGAAGAATCTTGGTGTCTTGGAGACGAAGAATCTTGATGTCTTGGAGACGTTGATCAAGAATCAATTTCATCATACAAATTTGACCTTGACCAACTCCAAACCCTGGACAAATTGCACGTTTTTCATTCAATGAGATTGAACTTGAATGTGAATGTGACCCCGATCCCTAACCTTGTGATTCAGTTTCCATCTTCGAATATATTTGATTCCAGTATCATTACCCAATTTAGACCGATTTTCGGAGCCAACATTTATTCTCTTACCCATAGATCTAGAAATTGCATCACAAAATTTGGATAGTCACATTTCATTGATGGGAGAATGATGAGAGAAGAATATGAATTTCAATTCTTTAATTTGGACTCAACTCTTGAATCAAAACTGACTCTCGAACCCAAAGTTGACTTTCCTGAGATAGTAATAGTCCCCAAACCTATCACTCTTGAATCCCAGTCAATTATTTACCAAGTCACATTCTTTTGCTGGACACAGGGATTGATCATAATGACTCAGTGATGATTTTTCAAGACTAATCATGCAAAGGGAATAAGTTTAATGATAAGATCTTTCATGATCTTATTCATATTGAGGATTGTAATTTTATACATAGAAAAGGGGTCAATAAAGGTGGGTTTCGTGAACCATAACATCATCTTGATTGGGGAGCAACGCTTAACCCAATCTGACCACCACTGGAACCACCACCTTAAGGTAATATTTTCCTTCCTTTTCTTCTTTTTTATGCATCTACGCATTTATTCATACATTGAGGATAATATATGACATAGGTGTGGAGGAGGGTTCTAACATAATATAGATTTTCTTTTTATTTAAAATAAAAAATTTTACATTTTCCTTTCTTAAAAAACTTTTTGAAAAGTGAGCAATATTTTGAGATATTGTTTGTAAGAAATTAAGTCAATTTTTATGAAATAGGAGAATCATAATTAGGATTTCTTATACTTGTCAAAATAAGATTATTTGTTTGATTTCTAGAGTTAGGAAGAAAATTTGAAAAAGTAATTTAATCTTTATATTTTACCTTGATGAAATATGCATGCTTTATACACTTACACACTTAGAGTTAAAAAACAAAGATTCTTATGCCTATATATATATATATATATATATATATATATATATATATATATATATAATAATATATATATATATATATATATAGGGAGCTGATCCTCTAAGAACGGTTCTCACGAATTTCTGTGAGAACTTTCACGTGGGTCGTCGGATCTGATAGATCAAATCAAATAAAACTAGATCTCTATCAGATCCGACGGCCGACGTGAAAGTTCTCACATGAATTCGTGAGAACCATTCTTAGGGGATCAACTCACTATATATATATATATATATATATATATATATATATATATATATATATATATATATATATATGAGAAAAATGTATATCAGCCGACGGCTGAGAGACTCTCTCAACCTGCGGTGACGTGACTCAATATTTGCCACCCCACTAACTTGCGACCCGCTTATAGGAACAAGTTAAATTACTAAATACCCCTTGGTAAAAGCTACTTGCTCCGTTATTGTTTATTATTATTTCCCCACCCCCAATTTTTGACCGCTCGTTGTCAGATTTAGGTTATTGTTTATTATTATTTTTTCTTCTTTTTTTACCGTTCTTTATAAGATTTAGGTTATTGTTTATTATTATTTTTTTCCATATTTCTTTACCGCTCTTTGTCAGATTTAGGCTCTTCTTTTCTAGCCTGCGATAAAGTTTTCTCTGAAAATATCGATTTCCAGAGCAGTTTTTTATCCTTTTTATTTAATATCGACGTCGGAGCAGTCTACTTCCCCTGCCAATTCTGGTCGCAGTCGTAAGCGATCTCTATCTCCCGATCTAAATATGGAGGATATATCATCTGGTTGAACTTTCTCTCAGAATATTGAAAGTATTGAAGGGTTGACATCTTTGCATGCCGATCAATAGGTTTTTATTGTGTCAATTTTTCCGCAATTTCTTTAATGTAGAATCTTTCTCTGTAGCGTATATAGTACTGCGACCTATAATTCGTTTTATAGAACAGAATAATCACTTGTTCTAAAGTTTAAGAACTGCGATCACGGTCGCAATTTGATATGAAAATAATCTCCAGCTGTGAAAGCTATTTTTGTAACTGCGACCTAAGTCGCATTACTTGTTGTTATAATTCTTACACGTTTCTTTATCAATTATATCTATTTTATATATTTATTAGAGAGTTGCACAGTTATTATTCAGTTTTTTAAAAAATCTGCTCATACGGAAAACTGCGACTACGATCGCAGTCTTTTAGTAAGAAGTTATATAGATTTCATTACATCTGCAACCTTGGTCGCAGTTTTAGTAATTAAAGTTCAGACGTGTGATATTTAAAAAATATTATATTTATATAGTTCGTCAATTTGTTTTTGTAGGATCTGAATGTACATGGAGAAATGTCTGGAAGCTCAAATATTTTTTTAGGGAAACAGTTTTTCACGGATGTAGAAGCATACAATTTCTACAATTCTTATGCAAGGAACAGAGGTTTTGGCGTGAGAAGAAAATGAATAGATAAGTCACGGAGGCCTCCTCATGAAGTTATTTGTAGAAAATTTTGCTGCAATAAAGAAGGTGTGAAGAAGTTGTGTGACAAAAGACAAGAGGGGCTTACAGTGGACCGTCAAATTGACACTAGAGTAGCGTGTCCTGCTGAGATGCATGTTCGTCTTCGTTTTTTATTTGACAGAAGATATTGGGTTGTCACCAAATTTGTTGATTCTCATTCACATGAATTATCAAGCCCGGATAAGGTACATCACCATTACTCTCACCAGACTCATCGATCGAAGTTTAGCAGAAGCATTATGAGTAATTTGGTTGATGTGGGAATGCGCCTTTCAAATATTTCCCGTGTTGTGAATGCAATGTGCCAGGGAGAAGGTTGTGAAGAAGTAAGCCCGCAACAAGTTATTAATTTTACTCGTCAACGTAGAAATAACATTGGCCATGAGTTTATTTCGATCATCAAATATTTTCAAGAGCAAGCCGAGACCGATCTAGAATTTTTCTTTGCAAGTGAAGTTGATAATGCGGGCACACTTAGAAGCATTTTTTGGGCTGATGGAAGAGCTATTTCCTCGTATTTGAGGTTCTGTGATGTGATTGTTTTTGACACAACATATAGGACTAATCACTTGAGCTTGCCATTTGCTCCATTCATTGGAGTAAATCATCATCGCCAGTCAATTTTGTTTGGTTGTGCATTGCTTGCTAATGAGCAGAGGGATACGTTTGTGTGGCTATTCCAAAAATGGCTCAAGTGCATGCATGGAGTTACACCTAGTTGATTATTACTGATCAGGATGCCCAGATTGGTGATGCCATCAAGATTGTTTTTCCAACTACTCGGCACCGGGACTGTTTCTGGCATGTACGGAAGCATATTGCCGTGCAACAAATCCCAATGACAAACAAGTATGGAGAAGATATGGTCTCTGAATTCCATCATTGGTACATCTCCCATGATATAAGCACATGCGAGGAGCGATGGCGTCTGATGAATGAAAAATATCATTTAGAAGAAGAAGAAGACAGTTGGTTGTTGAAGATGCACAGACTGCGTGGACACTGGGTTAATGCATATCTCATGAATGTTTTCTGTGTTGGAATGACAACCAGTCAGAGGTCTGAGAGTATTAATTCTTTCTTTGATGATTTTGTTAATGCAAACACAAAACTAGTGGAATTTGTTCACCAATATTATAAAACTGTTGCTGCCCGTCGTAGTTCTGAATCTCAACAAGATTTTCGGGGTTTGAATTCTATGCCCAACTGTACATCGAATCCATATGAGATACAGGTTTCGAAGTTGTATACCCCGAAGTTTTTTAGTTGTTCCAAAAGGAATGGGCAGTTGTAACGACAATGTTTTTAGAAGAGTTGGAACACGACAGACCTGGATTAAAATATCTGGTTGGTGATTTTTCAGAATTAAAAGACAGCTGGAAAAAGGTCAGTTATGAGAAGACTGAGGAACTTCATGTGTCTTGTAGTTGCTTATTATTTGAAACAGAGGGTATCCTTTGTAGACATATTCTGTATATTTTGTGGCACAATCACGTTACACATATACCAGAATCATATATACTTCAGAGATGGAGGTTGGATGCTCGTTACAAAAATATTTCAATTGAAAATGGCATCAGGCCTTTTCCCAGTCAAGGCACTCCACGGATGGCTAGATTGTGGACACTTCGCTCAAAATTTAATGCAATTCTTGGGATGGTCGCCGATTCTGATATCTATCTTTCAAAGTTGGACGCAGTTTTAGAAAGATTTTCTGAAGAAACCACTAGTGAATACAAAGCCATGTCAGCAAATTATCAGTCTAAAACTACTATTGGTTCCAGTGGATCCGTCATCGTTCTGCGAGATGGTGAAGAATTGAATATACGTGATCCAATTGGTCCTGTACCAATTAAGGGGAGGCCTAGAGCTGCATCCAGGTTTAAGTCTGGTTTTGAAGATTCTCTATATCAGAAGGAAGTGAAGCATCGAAGATGTGGTAACTGTCAAGAGCTGGGCCATTGCAGGACTGGTTGTCCATTACTGGTATTAAATTAAACCTGTTATATAGTTCTTTCTAATGATTTATGTTTAAAATTCTTACTTTTTTCTTTTTAATGGCAGAAGAAGTAGGTTCGGGTTGCGTCCACCTAGAAGGAATAAAGTGTTCATTTTGACAGTTTCAGTCATGAATTGCGACCAGGGTCGCACAGTGCAGAGAGATTCATGTCGCATGCTGCCACTGACGTGTCAATATAAGCAGATTTTAATATCTTTTTTCACTTCTAATATACTTTTTTGTAAGTAGTTGTACTTTATAGTTTCACTATTACAAACTTGGCCTATATAGTTTACCTTTTAGGTACTTTAACGTAGACAGCGACTTTGGTCGCAAATATAAGCAGTGTATGGGGATAATTGGACTGTGGTCGCCGTGCTTTTATGTCAGGAAAATTGGTTTGTTGCTTTTAAAATTGCCCCTGTCTCTTGGTATATTATCATAACATCTGAATATAGTTGACATTTTCCGCACAAATATAATTTTGGCAATTTTGCTCATAATTACTAAATTCCACTGAACATAAAGTAACACTGCGACCATGGTCGCATCCATATTTGCACATTTGAATATTGACTTTCAAGTTATCTACAACAGAGACATGACTACGACCAGAGTCGAGTTGGATGACGTTATTTTTTTCTGTCTTCAATAATAGTCGCAGCGTTCCCTTTTTTATTTAATTTTAACATCCATTTCGATATTTTCGCCCTATGTTGTGCTTTAGTCCACTGAACATAAAGTAACACTGCGACCATAATCGCATGTTAATATTTGCCCATTTGAACGTTCTGTCTCCATGTCTACACCAGTTTCATGACCGCGACCAGAGTCGCAGTTGGTTGACAATATATATATATATATATATATATATATATATATATATATATATATATATATATATATATATATATATATATATATATATATATATATATATTTAATTTTTAACTTCCATTTCAACATTTTCGCTCTATGTTGTGCTTTAGTCCACTGAACATAAAGTAACACTGCGACCATTATCGCATGTTAATATTTGCCCATTTGAACGTTCTGTCTCCATATCTACACCAGTTTCATGACTGCGACCAGAGTCGTAGTTGGCTGGCGATATATATATATATATTTAATTTTTAAATTCCATTTTGACATTTTCACCCTATGTTGTGTTTTAGTCCACTGAACATAAAGTAACACTGAGACCATGATCGCATGTTAATATTTGCCCATTTGAACGTTCTGTCTCCATGTCTACACCAGTTTCATGACTGCGACCAGAGTCGCAGTTGGCTGACGATATATATATATATATATATATATATATATATATATATATATATAATATATATATATATATATATATATATATATATATATATAAAATTTTTAACTTCCATTTCGAACTACCGCATGAATAAAATTTGTGACAAAGGTACAGCATTTCAACAAAGATTAAGTAGTAAAAAAATATAATTCACACAATTAATATTAGAAAACAGGCTTATATATTTATAAAAAATCGAAATACAAATTTTAAAGTTCTAATCTACTCGTTCTCGTCATCATCATCATAATCAGATTCGTCCTTAATATTATGACTGTGTTCGTCTTCCGTATCGCTTTCCATCTCTTTCACCTCTTTGCCAACAATCTCTTCTTCGCTTTCTTCCTCTTCATGGCAGTATTTTGATTCATCAATGAACTCCCAGAACGGGTCGTCTGTATCAAGCTCATCCTCTGACCCGTAGCGAGGGAACGATTCAGAACTATACATTCAATTATCATTAAATGATTGGCTTCTTTCTGGTGAAGACGGTAGAGAAGACATTTTTGAATCTGTTTCCGAATATAGAAAGAAACGAATTTGATCAAAACCTATTTAGTATGTTTATAATCCTATAATGATGACCCTTTATATATTTTTAATCCCAGAATTCCAAAAGGTTTAAGCTCTCAAACGACGTGAACATGTGCCAAATTTATTTTCTGCCCTTTCCCATAAATTGTATACTTTCCAGGTGACTGTTCAGTTCTTGAAAACAGTTAAAAAGTTAATACAGTCTTACATTAAGTTACTTTGTACTTTGAACACGTGAAGATTATTATTGTTTTAATATCTTATGGTAGAAAAATGCAGGGAGAATTATGTTTACGATAACATAAATTAATGAAGTTAATTAAATTAAAACATATATAATGGGCTATGTGTACAAAATCTTTGGTCTCCCGATTATGGAAGTGCGACCAAAGTCGCATTTTGATCTGATAAATGATTCAGTAACTGCGACCGCGATCGCTGTCTCGATTACACTATCGCAATATAAGGAAACGATGTAACTCAAACAGTTCATGACTGCGACTTTGGTCGCATTACAACTTTTGAACTCATGTTTGTTTCTAATATCAATACGAATTAGTAAATTGCACTTAGTAACAGAAGTAGATTGGAAATAAAGAAATCTCAATAGATTTATAATAAATAAATGTATAAAAATGTTTATAAATTAAATTAATAAAACAAACAGATCAATGAATTGCATTTATTTTTACATTTATAAATAAAAATTGAGGTACATCAATGAATTGTCAACTGTCAGTCTTCTAATACCATCCTTCTTATAATTTCTGTTTCTTCATCCCAACTTTTCTCTCTATCTGCGAGTATCATGTATGTAAGCTCACTTCTTAGTCTCTGTACATCGGCAGCTGTCACAATATCAATAGCTGATGGACTACCAAATACTATACTTTCCATATACTTGCATACATATACGGTGCAATCAACGCTAAAAATTGTACAAAGTAATCATTAAATGAAATTAGATTTTTATACTAAAAAAAAGTAGAAAATATGATAGGTAAACGTCACCAAAAAAATAAAATACTTGTTTGCTTGTTGGGGGCATCTTGTGTATTTTATATTTGTTTTTTCATTAATTTATTGTAATCAATTTCAAAAATCTGTAATAACCTTTCTTTCTGCAATGTCAATAGAAAAAATATCAGTATTAATCAAATTAAATGCAAGTATTCAGTAATCGAAATATTAAAATTCAACTCACCATTATTCTTGCATCTCTTTGATAAAGCTTTAATATACTACTTGATTTTTCAGCTGGGACCAAAGAGTTGTAAAAAATTTACTCTTGTGTATGACAATCAAATACCAATAAGGTCCAGTGTTGGCACTGTATTTGTGATTGATCAGGAAGAACATGTACTGCACATCAACTGTCCAGTTTTTCAACAGCTGCTTGATGAAATAATCTTCAAGATCTCTATACAACACCGTGCTGTGAACAAAAAAATTTCAAAATGAATTCAAAGTATAAAAACATTATGAAAAACAGATGTTATTACAACAAGACAACAGACTGCGATCATGATCGCAGTGCTTTTTATTACATACTTTACGCTGCGACCCTGATCGCCATCACCGGTATCCATGTTTAATTTTTAAGCATTTCTTATGAACCCCATCTTTCATATTAATATATGCTGCGACCAAGGTCGCAGTGTTGTTATTGATTAAGATTGTCAGCAACTGCGATCTAGGTCGCATCCTTTCATTACTAAAATTATATTCGTGGTGATTAATTTAATCATCGACTGCGACCTAGGTCGCAGTAAATTCGTTAGCTACCGGTCTTTTATATTAACATACATAGCGACTAAGGTCGCAGTGTTGTTATTCATTAAGACTGCCGCCAGCAACTGCGACCATGGTCGTAACCTTCATTACTAAATGGATATTCGTGTGGATTAATTCAATCATCGACTGCGACGTAGGTCGTAGTACATTCGTTATGCCTTATCAGTAGTAAAGACTTCTAGTAGAATATTTAACATTCAAAAATTTAATTCACTAAATTAATTAGGAAATGGATATTTCAATTACCCGTAAAGGAGAAAATAGATGTTTACCCAAGCTTCGCTCTGAAAGAATATACTTTTTAATCCTCCTCTTTTCTCTAGATGTTTCATGTAGAAATGAATTATATTCGCATCTAACTCTCTACTGAACATCAGGTCCTCAATGTTATTTTTCGCAATAATGATTCCATTGTCGGTATCCTGATATGCAGTAGAACTGCAAGATTTTCAAAACAAAATTAAGAATTATATTGTTCTTATATAAATATCTAATAGTATTTGATATGATTTAAAACAAAATTAATTAACTTACTCAGAGAAGGCCTTGTCCAAGAAATTTTTTATGAGAGCTTGTTGATGGGCTGCAGAATTCTGTATGCTATGCTTTCAGTCAATTCCCTGGTTTTTGGCTGTGTCAGAAATCTGTTCGTTGCCGAATACAGTGGCAGAAGTCTGAGCCGCAGGCTGTGAAAGAGGATGTTCATTAATTTTCTTTCTCTGTTTTGGATAAATGAAGTCGGAGTCATCGCGATCTCTTTCAGCGCACTTGCGTTCTTTGACTCCCCTTTCTATCGTTCCTTTAGAGTAATCTAAAACTTTTCTTTTTAAGGATTGCTTCTGAACCGAGTCTGTTCTTGATTTTTTTCTTAAAAAACTCTATGTTTTTGGAGTTCTTGCATCTGTTGAGTTATATTTAAAGAAAAACTGGGAAAATCTTCCCCAGAAATATTTACTATAAATTCAGAACCCTTGATTTCATCCTCTTTCAATTTTTTTCTTCTTCTCTTCTGCCTGGTTCTCCATCTGCTCCCTCATCCTTTTCTGCTTCTTTCCCTTTATTCTCCTCTCATCTTCTTTCATCCTCTCCTGCCTCTCTTCCTCCTCTTTCTTCCTTTCCTCCTGCCTCTTCTTCTCCTCCTCTAACTTCCTCCTCTTCTCCTTTTCCTGCTCCTCCTCTTCTTTCCTCCTCTTCTCCTGCTCTTCCTCTTCCCTTCTCCTCTCCTCCTTCTCCTTCTCCTCCTCTTCACTTCCTCTTCTCCTTCTCCTCCTCTTCCCTCCTCCTCCTCTGCTCTCCACCTCTTCTCCTTTTTCCTGCTCCTCCTCTTCTTTCCTCCTCTTCTCCTGCTCTTCCTCTTCCCTCCTCCTCTCCTCCTTCTCCTTCTCCTCCTCTTCACTCCTCCTCTCCACCTCTCCTCCTTTTCCTTCTCCTCCTCTGCCCTCCTCCTCTCCTCCTTTTCCTTCTCCTCCTCTTCCCTCCTCCTCTCCTCCTTTTCCTTCTCCTTCTCTTCCCTCCTCTTCCTCTCATGCTCTTCCTCTTCCCTCCTTCTCTTCTCCTTCTCCTTCTCCTCTGCAGCAATGGCTGCTCTCAGCAGCTCTTCTTCTTCTTCTTTCACTTTTAATTTCCTCTGCTGCTTTTTTAATTTTTTTTCTCTCTTCTGTCTCTTTTTTCTTTAATTCAGCCTTGAGTCTGTTCTCAGTCTCCATTTTTTCAATTTTTCTTTCTAGCTGATATTTGCCACCCTACTAACTTGCGCCCCGCTTATAGGAACAAGTTAAATTACTAAATATCCTTTGGTAAAAGCTACTTGCTCCGTTATTGTCTATTATTATTTCCCCACCCCCCAAATTTTGATCGCTCGTTGTCAGATTTAGGTTATTGTTTATTATTATTTTTTCCCTTTTTTTATCGCTCTTTATAAGATTTAGGTTATTGTTTATTATTATTTTTTCCCCTATTTCTTTACCACTCTTTATCAGATTTAGGTTCTCCTTTTCTATCCTGCGATAAAGTTTTCTCTGAAAATATTGATTTTCAGAGCAGTTTTTATCCTTTTATTTAATGTCGACGTCGGAGCAGTCTACTTCCCCTGCCAATTCTGGTCGCAGTCGTAAGAGATCTCTATCTCTCGATCTAAATATGGAGGATATATTATCTGGTTCAGCTTTCTCTCAGAATATTGAAAGTATTGAAGGGTTGACATCTTTGCATGCCGATCAACAGGTTTTTATTGTGTCAATTTTTTTCCGCAATTTCTTTAATATAGAATCTTTCTCTATAGCGTATATGGTACTGTGACCTATAATTTGTTTTACAGAACAGAATAATCACTTGTTCTAAAGTTTAAGAACTGTGACCACGGTCGCAATTTGATAAGAAAATAATCTCCGGCTGTGAAAGCTTTTTTGTAACTACGACCTAAGTCGCATTACTTATTGTTATAATTCTTACACGTTTCTATGTCAATTATATTCATTTTATATATTCATTAGAGAGTTGCACAGTTATTAATCAGTTTTTTAAAAAATCTGCTCATACAGAAAACTGCGACTACGATCGCAATCTTTTAGTAAGAAGTTATATAGATTTCATTACATCTGCGACCTTAGTCGCAGTTTTAGTAATTAAAGTTCAGATGTGTGATATTTAAAAAATATTATATTTTTGTAGTTCGTCAATTTGTTTTTGTAGGATCTGAATGCACATGGAGAAATGTCTGGAAGCTCAAATATTTTTTTAGGGAAACAGTTTTTCATGGATGTGAAAGCATACAATTTCTACAATTCTTATGCAAGGAATAGAGGTTTTAGCGTGAGAAGAAAAGGAATAGATAAGTCACGGAGGCCTCCTCATGAAGTTATTTGCAGAAAATTTTGCTGCAACAAGGAAGGTGTGAAGAAGTTGTGTGTGACAAAAGACAAGAGGGGCTTACAGTGCACCGTCAAATTGACACTAGAGTAGCGTGTCCTGCTGAGATGCATGTTCGTCTTCGTTTTTTATTTGACAGAAGATATTGGGTTATCACCAAATTTTTTGATTCTCATTCATATGAATTATCAAGCCCGGATAAGGGTACATCACCATTGCTCTCACCAGACTCATCGATCGAAGATTAGCAGAAGCATTATGAGCAATTTAGTTGATGTGAGAATGCGCCCTTCAAATATTTCCCGTGTTGTGAATGCAATGAGCCAGGGATAAGGTTGTGAAGAAGTAAGCCCGCAACAAGTTATTGATTTTACTCGTCAACGTAGAAATAACATTGGCCATGAGTTTATTTTGATCATCAAATATATCAAAAATTCTCTAATTAAGCTGCGTATTTGTGCCTTATAAAACATACGTATTCACGCCTAAAAGTGGTCCATATAATAAAATCCTTAGTTTTGTGGCCTTGTTTGCTCGAGTCCTTAAGTCCTTGGAGTATTTTCTCACCAGGTGCTCTAAGACCGTCTGATTTTGGAGTCACCAATTAAAGGCTCGTTACATTGATAGATTAGAAAGCCTAATAGAACTAAGGAATAAATCACAAAAAATATTAAAAGATAAAAAATAATAAGACATAAGAGTTAGAGTTGAAGAATCTCAAGTCAAATTTTCAAGATCATGAGGTGTATATGAGTTAAGGTAAGATAATAGATGATAGGTAGTGAAAAATGCATAATTGTCATCATATATACCATCGCATTTGCACATTTATTCATATTATAGTGCACATTTATTAATATTTCTTTATTTAATATGTGCAGGCCTCAAATTATCAAGTTAAAAAAGAATAAAGCTTAAAGAGCCCAAAAGCCCAGATCCAAGCCCATGTTTGAAGCCCAGGTGAAGAAGCGCAAATACAAAGATTCAAAATGCAAATACAAGGGCTAAAAGTTGCAAATATCAGAAATTAGGGAAGGATAGACTTCTATCCAACCCTAAACACCTGCAAGATAAGGATAAAAGGCCAAGATTAAGAGGAATTTCGTAGAGAGAAGATTTGAAGAAATCTGGATTAAGGGTAACTTGATTACCAAGTTATCTCGAAAATCCAGATTTAAAGGCCAGGATCTCACTTCTGGAAGCAGGCACCCATTTGGACGGACCAGGAGAGGCCACGCGCCGAAGCGCGTGGCCAGAAGACACCAAAGTGCCGCGGAAACGCGGCAAAAGCCGCGGATCCGCGGCATTATGGATGAGGCAGGGCAACTGATTTCTGGCGCGTTCTTATCCGGGACTCCTCTACGTTCTGCACTATAAATATCCAAGCAGTCGCAACAGGGAGGGGCATGCAGAGACGATTAGGGTTTTCTTTAGCCACTTTTATTAAAGTTGTAATTTTTATTCATGCTATTTGTGGAGAAGAAGGAGACAATTGTGTAACCAGATTCATCGAAATAAAAAGGTCACTCTTTTGTTCTCTTTTAATTTCTGCACTTTATTTTTCTTTTTGTCATCTCTCGAGTTTTAATCTTCGATCTCTTCTTGTTTTCGTTTTTCTTTCTTTTGCAATCTTTCTCATAAAAATAAAAAAAATAAAAATTGAAAAGATAAAAATAATTATGAAGAACTAATCATCTTAGTGGTTTGCTGAGATTCTTGAAGCAACCCTAGATGCAATTAAAACTTGATCAGATTAATGAACATCACTAGAAACCCTAGGTTTAAAGGCAACTAATTCTTGAAGATCAACAAAAATACTTAAAATTCTTAATCTAGGTTACATGTTAAAAGAACTTATCATGACTTCAACCCTAAGAACTAGGACAGCATAACTTGAGATTAGTCTTCTATTAGGCTGTACCTAGATGTTAGGTTGAACCATAGTTGGTTTTTGAATAATGCAACTTAGTATAGAATCGTGTATTAATTTTCTTGCTTGAGATAATTGCAACAAACTAGGGTAAATCATATCAGTTTTAAGATGAAGATCAAGCTCTTTAATTTGCAATAGGGTTGTGGTAGAAAATCAGCAAAACCATCTCTTTTACATATTTTCATCTCAAGATCTAATCTCTCTCTCTTATTTTTGAAGATACAGAGGAATCGAGTCGAAACGCTTTCATCGCATCCTTCCCTGAGGATCACGACCCGCTCGAGCCCTTACTACAGCGGATTCGCATTGAGACTAAGACAATCTGAACTCTATTTTTATTCTCAATCAAATTTTGGCGCCGTTGCCGGGGAAGGAACGGCACGATTTCCTCGTTCTAATCATTCTTTCTTTTCTGTTGCAGGTACAGAGAATAGGAAGCAGAAACAGAACAGCAGAAGACACATATTGCAATCCAGTGCCTCTGCCCTCGAAGGCAGAGCATCTGGACCTACAACTTTGCCGCGTTTCCACGGCCAAAGCCGCGGGTCCGCGGCAGTTGTAGTTGACTACTGATAGATTTTTCTGCAGGTTGCTCTGCAGTGCAAAATTCTATTTTCTGCTGTATTATTACTTCCCTGTGATCACTCTGCAACTGCTAATAATTAACATTAACCTATTTGTTGAATAAAAAAAAAAAAAATTTTTAGACTCTTGCATTTTAGGGCACGTGTCTATTTTTAATTCTTTAATTCTGTTGAAGAGTGCTGGCGACAAGGTACGTTTGCATAAGCATATAGATTAGGAAGCACTCTTGGTTGTTTACCGCTTTCTTGAGTGATTACTTTTCTACCGCTTTACACGTACACTAATCCATCTTAAGGGCATAACCCATAACAAAGATAAGGTGGGGATTTCATCACCCTTCCTTGGCCCACAAATCATATCAGTCACACTCACAACCCTAACCCTAAGTAAAACTTGACTAGACGTTGGCCCTAAGGTAACTCGGACTCAATAGGAGATTGACCGAAGGAGGAAAATTGTTCGAAATTAACTCTTGTCAAATCGGTGTCTAGGCAGGGGATTGAGGGCCGAAAGCTCGAAGGACGGTGGTTATTTAATTAAGGAACGTCTCTGACGAAAAACCTCCCACCGGTCTTGCCACCTACCTGGCCGATTAACTTGTGGTTAACGTCGACAGTAGACCTCCTAAGGACAGTCTAAAGTTAGGAGTCGTCTAGGTCAAGGCTTACCTTAGATTAGGACTTTTGATTGTTTTTCTTTTTTTTGATTGATTGGGTGAACTTGTTTGCTGATTGTGCATGACCGCTTGGTCAAGAGACCCACTTACATCCAGGTGTTGACTGATTTTTCCTGCACACAAAAGTTAGAATATTAGATTAAGAATAGATGTGCAAGGTTCTCAGTTCTAATCCGCGGTAGCAGGGCTATGCGGGTCGTGATCCTCAAGGAGGGACTGCGATAGAAGCGTTAAGCAAGTTATACTCTAAAAATTTATCTTTTTTAGTTATTTTGTTAGTCACGATGGTATTTACAATGAGTTGTGGTATTTACAATGGATCGAAGAAAAGAATATGGAGAGAGATGGATTTAATCTACAAAAAAGAAATAAAAAAGAAGAAAAGAAAACTTACTTGAGTTGGAGAAAATAAGTGAAAACCTAATACTTTCTACCGTTTTTCGGAGGCGTTGAACGTATGAACCTTGGGATCGAACTCAGTCCGTTGTCGCATTAGGTCATCAAGCCTTGGGCAAGCATGAGTTGATACGCCTCGAGGAGGAGAACATCGCCATGGAATATCGTTGGAACCCCGATCTTCGGTATACTTATGGTTCGGTAATCGCTTGCATGCTCATCACCAATCACAGAGATGAAAAGAGAAAAAGAAATAGAAAACAAGAATAAAAGTAAAACATAGAAATAAGAAACAAAACAAAATAATACCTTTATTGCTTTAATCCATGGCAGAGAAGAGAAGATACATCAGTGTCACCCTCAATATAATCATCTCTCTCTCTCTTTAAAAAAAAAGAAAAGAAAATCTAACTACAAAGGAAGAAACCCTAGAAAAAACCTAACTTTGGCCCTTGGCTCGCCTCTGGACGCTCTGTATGTTGCAATGCAGGTGCTATTTATAGATGCAGAATGCCACAGAGTCCCGGACGAATCTGGCCACAAAATTTGGAATCCGGATAAGGTCAAATTGCCGCGGATCCGCGGCTTTTGCCGCAGTTCCGCGGCAATCTAGTGGCTTCTGGCCACGCGCTTTGGCGCGTGGCCTCTCCTGGTCCGTCCATGGGGGCGCCTGCTTCTAGAATTGTAATCCTGGCCTTTTAAATCTGATCCTGCAGGTGTTTAGGGTTGGATAGAAGTCTACCCTTCCCTAATCTCTGATAATTGCAACTCTAGCCCTTGTATATTTGCACTTTGACACTTGATATTTGCATTTTGACTCTTGGGCTTCAAATATGGGCTTTTGGGCTTCATTGGGCTTTATTTATTATTAAATTGATAATTCGAGGCCTGCACAAAATAAATTACAAATTATTAATAAATGTGCAGAATAATATGAATAAATGTGCGAATGCGATGGTATATATGATGATAATTATGCACTTTTGACTACCAATCACACCCCCACACTTATCTTTTTGCTCGTCCTCGAGTAAAAACAAAGAAAAAGAAAAAGTTAATCTAACCTAACTCACTTTCGTAGGAATCACGATTGCACTTAGCACGTGCAACAAGCCGTTAAACCTCTAGGTTACCCTAGAGGACGAGTGTTGTCTCGTGAGGGTTTTCAGCAGATTGCACCCACAAAATCCATAAAAAGGAAAATATTTGAATTATTATTGAAGAGACTAAGTAGTCTATAAGTTTTAGGATCCTCATTTTTATTCATTCTTCAGACTTAGTCTTTATAAAGTAAATTGTTATCCATTTTAGGTAAGGATTAAAATTGAATTTCTAATATAGTCTTTTTCGTTACCAAAAGTCATACGCACCCTCGTGAATCTAGGAATTCCTTAACTTGGACTCTCATGCCTCTATATTATTTTTATAACATCATCTAATTTTCTTTCGTGTAAGTATCAAGGCTTCTTGAGGCCCTCATACCTAACTAATTGACTATTAGATGTGTTAATATATATATATATATATATATATTTTTTGGCATGTATAACTCATCTAATTTTCTTTCGTATAAGTATCAAGGCTTCTTGAGGCCCTAATACCTAACTAATTGATTATTAGATTTGTTAGTACATTTAAGTAATTTTTCCTTAGTTCCCTCGGACTTTCTAATCCACCCATGTAGCGAACTTAAAGTCGGTGGCTCCCAAACCAGTCGGCTTTAGGGCACCAAGTGAGAAAACACCCCGCGGACTCAAATTCGAGTGAATTAGGCCCAAAACTAAGGACTTTATTTTATTTACTCACCTTTAGGCATGAATACTTATGCTTCTTGAGGCACATGTATCAGCTTAATTGGTGAATTTTTTTTTTTTTCTTTTTTTTTTATTATTATTTTTTTATGAGGCACAAGGTCTTTGTCTTAGAATCCTAGATATGCATTTGGTATGCACATTTCATTAAGGTAAAAATCAAGACTAATTATTTATTCAATTTCTCTCCTATACCTAAAAATTAAACAATTTATTTATTTTGACCAAGTTTTTAGAAATCCTAATCATGATTTTCCTAATCCTTAAAACTAACTTAGATTTCTTTCAAAAAATAAGTCAAAATATTTCCTTTTTATAACATTTTTTTTTTTTTTTAAAATTTTTTTGTATTAGCAAATTTTGTTAGTGTCTACCTATGTTAGTATGTTAGTAAAGCCCACCCCCACACTTATCTCATGCAATGTCCTCAATGTATGAATGAATGCATATATGCATGAAACAGAACAAGGGAAGGCGGAAGTTACCTTAGGGTGGTGGTTCCGGAGGTGGTCTAATTGGTCCACGAAATGCGGCCCAATCAAGATAACAGATAATTTGGTGGAACCCACCAGAAACTTTCCTTACATAACCCACTAAAATATATGTATAATCATTTTTTAGAATTTCCACCCCATCAAATTTCCAAATTTCATAATAAATTTCAGAGTTAATTGTCTCAACCTCCTTGTCCCAAAATGGAGTATGAAAAGATGGAATGATTGACTTGGACATGGGAAGTACGGGAACGAATACTGACTCAGGGAAGAAGCTCAAATCAAGTAAGGGCTCAGGAGTCGGGCTAAGTTCGAGAAGTGGGTCCAAGTCAAAAAATTGAAACTCAAGTCCACAATCATCTTCCCACAATGGAATGTGACTCAATGGTGGTGATTCAAGTTCAGGAATGATAGATGTGGGAATCAAAACTGACTCTAAAATATTACCTAAGTCGGGTAATAAAACAGGAGTCAATAATGATTCAGGAATTTGAACTTGATCATAGATTTGAGAATCTAGGTCACATTCGAGTTCTAATTCGGGAAAGGAAAAACTTGCCAAATTATCAGAATTTGAAGTTTCGGCAAGTTCACAAGATGGTACTGAATTAGAAACTTGTTGTTCCAAGCAACTTGGTTCGTCGGCTCTAATCAAGTGGTCATCGATATCAGAATCAGCCGGCCGGTGTAAGCATTCCACCATCAAATCTATGTCATGATCACGGGCTAATTTAGCCTCAGTCATGGCAGCTAGCATCCCTTCATAGTCGATAGGTGGATCATATTCTGATTGGACTTGAAAATAGGACGGGTAATCGTGATAAATTTGTGAGTCGGTGGACTCACGTATCATCATGTCTAAAATTGATGGTGATTTTTGCTTGGACTCATTCCTACTCATCATTTCCAAGATAGATGGAGTTCTATTCTGAATGGGTGGATCTGAGTATGAATTTTGGGAAAAATGTGGACTAGATGGATATGGAGGACAATTTGGTTGAGAATTAGACTCGGGGGACTCGAAACCCCATGAACTCTGTGACGAGTTGAAATTATTATGAAAGTTATAGTCATAAGATGGGGGTGTGGGTTATATTCATTCGGATAAGACCATTCCGGCACACTAGATTGGTCAAAGTTAGAGTATGCCGGGTTGGTAATATCCGAATAATAGTTAGGGGTGTAATATGGATTAAAATTGGAATTATTCTTATATGCCATATCACACCAACACAACAAACAAATAAACAAACAAAAAAGAAAAATTCTAACCTAAGTTAGAGTAGACCTATGACCTAGACGACTCCTAACTGGTTAGACCGTCCACAGGAGGTTGGGTGCAGACTTTGACCACAAGTTAATCAGCCAGGTCAGGGCAAGAGTGGTGGGAGGTTTTCCGTCAAAGACGTTCCTTAATTAAATAACCACCACACTTCGAGCTTTCGGCCCTCAATCCCCTTCCTAGACACTGATTTGGCAAGAGTCAACTTCCAACACCGTTCCCCCTTAGGATAATCTCCTAATTGAGTCCGAGATGTCCCTAGGGCCAACGTCTACTAATTTTTAAGTTAGGCTTGGGTTAGTGAGTGCTTGGGATATGATTTTTGGGCTAAGGAAGGGTGATGAAATCCCCACCTTATCTTGTTAATGGGTTATGCCCTTAAGATGAATTCGTGCAAGTGTACAAGATAAATAAATAGAATTCACTCAAAGCAGATAATCAACCAAGAGATGATTCCTATTCTACATGCAATGCGTACGTACCTTGCTTCTCCAGCACTCTTCAACAGTAAATAAAAATAATTGAAAAGACACGTGCCTAATATGCAAACGTCTAATCAATTTTTATTTTTAACAACCAATGATTTACTGTTGAATTATTAGCAATTTACAGGTGTATCACAGAACAAAACAGAATATATCAGTAAGCAGTATTTTAATTTACAGAGACCTGCAAAAAAAATTCAGTGAGTAGTTCACTGCAATTGCCGCGGATCCGCGGCTCTGGCCGCGTTTCCGCGGCAAAGTTGCAGGTCCTCGTGCTCTGCCTTCGAGGGCAGAGACACAGGATAGCTATATGTCCACTGCTGCGATAAGTTTCTGTTTCCTGTTCTCCAAACCTGCAAACAGAAAAGAATAAAGAATTAGTTAAAATTAAATTTTTTTTGTTTTAGAGATAACTTACCGTCCCTCCCCGGCAACGGCGCCAATTTGTTGACTGATTTTTCCTGCACACAAAAGTTAGAATATTAGATTAAGAATAGATGTGCAAGGTTCTCAGTTCTAATCCGCGGTAGCAGGGCTATGCGGGTCGTGATCCTCAAGGAGGGACTGCGATAGAAGCGTTAAGCAAGTTATACTCTAAAAATTTATCTTTTTTAGTTATTTTGTTAGTCACGATGGTATTTACAATGAGTTGTGGTATTTACAATGGATCGAAGAAAAGAATATGGAGAGAGATGGATTTAATCTACAAAAAAGAAATAAAAAAGAAGAAAAGAAAACTTACTTGAGTTGGAGAAAATAAGTGAAAACCTAATACTTTCTACCGTTTTTCGGAGGCGTTGAACGTATGAACCTTGGGATCGAACTCAGTCCGTTGTCGCATTAGGTCATCAAGCCTTGGGCAAGCATGAGTTGATACGCCTCGAGGAGGAGAACATCGCCATGGAATATCGTTGGAACCCCGATCTTCGGTATACTTATGGTTCGGTAATCGCTTGCATGCTCATCACCAATCACAGAGATGAAAAGAGAAAAAGAAATAGAAAACAAGAATAAAAGTAAAACATAGAAATAAGAAACAAAACAAAATAATACCTTTATTGCTTTAATCCATGGCAGAGAAGAGAAGATACATCAGTGTCACCCTCAATATAATCATCTCTCTCTCTTTAAAATAAAAAGAAAAGAAAATCTAACTACAAAGGAAGAAACCCTAGAAAAAACCTAACTTTGGCCCTTGGCTCGCCTCTGGACGCTCTATATGTTGCAATGCAGGTGCTATTTATAGATGCAGAATGCCACAGAGTCCCGGACGAATCTGGCCACAAAATTTGGAATCCGGATAAGGTCAAATTGCCGCGGATCCGCGGCTTTTGCCGCGGTTCCGCGGCAATCTAGTGGCTTCTGGCCACGCGCTTTGGCGCGTGGCCTCTCCTGGTCCGTCCATGGGGGCGCCTGCTTCTAGAATTGTAATCCTGGCCTTTTAAATCTGATCCTGCAGGTGTTTAGGGTTGGATAGAAGTCTACCCTTCCCTAATCTCTGATAATTGCAACTCTAGCCCTTGTATATTTGCACTTTGACACTTGATATTTGCATTTTGACTCTTGGGCTTCAAATATGGGCTTTTGGGCTTCATTGGGCTTTATTTATTATTAATTGATAATTCGAGGCCTGCACAAAATAAATTACAAATTATTAATAAATGTGCAGAATAATATGAATAAATGTGCGAATGCGATGGTATATATGATGATAATTATGCACTTTTGACTACCAATCACCAGGCTAACTAGAACTAGTTCACCACCCGAGCTCAAGCCCGACTCACACATGGCACAACCACAGTCACTCCAAGATAGGTTCTATCCTATTAGAACCTCTCTTCCTTCTTGCATCCAGCTCACTATCGAAAGTGTTGACCCATATGAACTCAAGCCACAATACATCAACACTCTTCCCAAATTTCATGGACTTGAATCTGAGGATGCATACTTCTTCATAAGGGAATTTGAAGAAGTATGTCAAATGATGAATATGCCTAAGTTAGGAGACGATGCTATCAAACTTAGGTTTATCCCCTTTGCTTTGAAGGATTTAGCAAAGAAATGGCTCTACAGTCTAGAGGCCGGTTCTATATCTTCTTGGGATAATTTCATTAAGGCCTTCTTAAAGAAATTTTATCCCGTTCACAAGACTGCACTGATTAGGAAGAATATCCTCCAGTTTAAGCAAACAGCCAATGAACCTTTTGGAAATACTTCGAGCGTTTTAAGGATCTCCTTGCCCAATGTCCTCACCATGGGATAGAGAAATGGCGACTTTGCCAAGTTCTCTATGATGGATTAGATTATTCTACTAAAACATTGTTAGAATCCATGTGTCAAGGAGGATTTCTGCAAAAGAATGAAGATGAAGGATGGATATTGTTTGAGGAATTAGCTGAAAAATCCATCCAATGGGACCCTACTCCTGAAAAATCTAGGACTAATGACCCTACTTCTTCTAAAGGAGGTATCCATTCCATTGAGGCCAACGTAGCAACCGATGCTAAGTTAGCTGCTGTTATGCGTAGATTAGAGGCTCTTGAAACGAAAGAGCCAGTCTCTGTGAACCAAGTCAGCCCAACATCTTCGGCGGGCTGTACTTATTGTCAAGATATGAACCATGTGTTCGAGGAATGTCCTGTTTTCATCGCGCATCAAAGCTTGCCCGAACATACGAGTGCGGCCTTCACAAGGCCCGCCAACAATCCTTATGCACCCACCTACAATCCCGGTTGGAGAAACCATCCCAATTTTTCATGGGGCCCAAGCAACAATGATCAAGTGAGGCCCAAATTCTCCAACAACTTCCAAAATCCGCCCTATCAACAAAATTTCCCTAGTCAAAATCCTCCACCGTCTTTCCAAAATTCACAAATGGAGACAAGACTTTCAAATTTGGAAAGAAAGGTGGATACCATAGTCAAAAGCCAAGACACGCTGGCTCAAGTCCTAAGTAGGATAGAGCTCCAATTGAACCAGCAAGAGAGACAGAGGGGTACCCTACCGAGTCAACCATTGCCTAACCCTAGGAATCCTAGGCCAGCCAATGAGGCTCAAGACCCAAATCAGTGTCATATGGTCCATACACTCAGATCGGGGAAACAAGTTGATAATCAAGTATCCATGCCATCGGATCCATCCATGTCATCCATTCCATCTAGCTCCACTTCCATTCCATCTAGCTCCACTCCTTCTCCATCCAGTCCCAAGGAAACTGAAGCTGAAAAGTCAGCAGATCAGTTGCACCAGCCTATAGCTCCATTTCCAAATAGGCTTAGAAGCAACAACAATGCACACATGGAGAAATTATTAGAGGTGTTCAATCAAGTTAGGCTCAACATTCCACTTCTTGATGCAATCCAACAGGTCCCTAGTTATGCCAAATTCATTAAGGACATGTGCACCAAGAAAAGAAAGACTAATGTGCCTAAGAAGGTTTTTCTAGCCACTAACATTAGTGAGCTACTGTCCAACCAGATCCCTATCAAGTATAAGGACCCAGGTTGCCCCACCATTTCTTGCACCATAGGTCGAGCCGAAATCAATCGAGCACTCCTCGATTTAGGAGCCAGCATCAATTTGCTCCCTTTCTCCGTGTATCAACAACTTGGATTAGGTGAACTCAACCCGACCCAAGTTACTATTCAGTTGGCTGACCGCTCTATCAAAGTTCCAAAGGGAGAGATCAATGACGTTCTCATACGGGTTGGAGAATTCATTTACCCGGTAGATTTCATTGTCTTAGAGACACAACCTGTGTCTAATCCTAGGTCCCAAACTCCCGTTATCTTAGGAAGACCATTCCTAGCAACCGCTAATGCAATTATAAATTGTAGAAACGGTTCCATGAGACTGACTTTTGGGGACATGACCAAGGAAGTCAATGTTTTCAACCTAGGTAAGCATCCCCACGATGTGACCGACCAACCCTTTGAGGTTAACTCCATTGAGAACATGACGAGTGAGCATAATGATGAGATCATATTTGAGTCAGAGGAAGAGGAAGAGTTAGAAACAAATGATATCAGTCTTGATGAGATCGAATGGGAATCAAATCTGAGTTCTATAGAGATGGGAGATTCTAGCTTAACTCCTCCACCCATCAAGCCAACTCCTTCTTTGGAGTTAAAAGCCTTGCCCAAACATCTTAAGTACGCCTACCTAGGTGAACAAGAGACGTTACCGGTCATAGTTGCATCTAATTTGACCAATAGGCAAGAGGAGGACCTGCTGGCAACCCTTAAGAGACATAGGGAAGCCATTGGTTGGACTATGGCAGATATTAAGGGACTGAGCCCTACGATAGTCCAGCATCGTATTCATCTTGAGGAAGGGACTATACCAAAAAGGGATCCACAGCGTAGACTAAACCCACTTATGCAGGAGGCTGTACAAGCCGAGATAGTAAAACTGTTAGATAATGGGATAATTTATTCCATTTCCGATAGCGAATGGGTTAGCCCAATGCACGTGGTCCCTAAGAAGTCTAGCTTTACAGTGGTAGAGAACGACAAACATGAGTTAGTGCAAACACGATTGCCTACCAAGGTGAGAGTATGCATAGACTACAGTAAGTTGAATGCAGCCACTAGGAAAGATCATTTTCCCCTCCCTTTCATCGATCAAATGTTGGAAAGATTAGCAGGTCATGAGTATTACTGCTTTTTGGATGGGTATTCAGGGTATAACCAAATCCCTATAGCCCCAGAGGATCAAGAGAAAACAACGTTCACGTGTCCATTTGGGACATTTGCTTACCGTCGAATGCCTTTCGGCCTATGCAATGCCCCCGCCACATTCCAACGTTGTATGTTAAGCTTGTTTTCTGATATGGTCGAGCGTTTCCTAGAGATTTTCATGGACGACTTCTCAGTCTATGGAAATTCATTTGACCAGTGTCTCCATCATTTGGAGCTAGTGCTGAGTAGGTGCACCGAGAAGAACTTGACCCTCAATTGGGAAAAGTGTCACTTCATGGTGCAACAAGGGATTGTCCTAGGTCATGAGATATCTAGGGAAGGGATTAAGGTAGACAAGGCCAAAGTGGAAATCATTGCGAAACTTCCACTTCCTCGATGCGTGAAGGACATTCGATCCTTTTTAGGACACGCCGGATTTTATCGTAGGTTCATTAAGGACTTTAGCAAAATTGCTAGACCCCTTACAAACCTTCTAGCTAAGGACGTGTCCTTCATCTTTGATGATAGGTGCCATAGTGCTTGGGAGAAATTGAAAGTGGAACTTATATCTGCCCCTATCATCTCACCTCCGGACTGGTCCAAGCCTTTTGAGATCATGTGTGACGCTTCTGATTTTGCGATAGGTGCTGTCTTAGGACAGCGTAAGGACAATAAGCAGCACGTGATCTACTATTCGAGTAGGACGCTTAATGAGGCCCAAATGAACTATACTACCACCGAGAAGGAATTCTTGGCAGTAGTGTTCGCTTTGGAGAAATTCCGTCCATACCTACTTGGGACTAAGACCACGATCTTCACTGACCATTCTTCTCTGCGATACCTTATGCTTAAGAAAGATGCGAAGGCCCGACTCATTCGTTGGATCCTTCTACTTCAAGAATTTGATCTCGAAATTCGAGATAAAAAAGGTGTCGAAAATGTCGTAGCTGACCATCTCTCTCGTGTGCCCAACGCACCTTCTGTCGAGCTGCCCATCAATGACAATTTTCCCGATGAGCAACTTCTAGCCATCTCTAAGGAGCCATGGTTTGCTGACATAGTAAATTACTTAGTCACAAACCAAACACCACCTAGTTGGTCCAAACAGGATAGATACCGATTCTTGTCTCAAGTTCGGTATTACATGTGGGAAGATCCTTATCTTTTCAAATATTGTAGCGACCAAATCATTAGGAGATGTGTCCCCGACGAGGAGACTAGAAGCGTGCTAGCTTTTTGTCATGAGTTCGCTTGCGGTGGACATTTTGGTCCCCGCAAAACTGCCGAGAAAATTCTGCAAAGTGGCTTTTATTGGCCAACTGTGTTTAGAGATGCATTTGAGTATTGCAAGACTTGCACAAGATGTCAAATGATAGGAAGAATTTCCAAACGAAATATGATGCCCCTAAATCCCATTCTAGAAGTAGAACTTTTCGACGTATGGGGCATTGATTTTATGGGACCCTTCCCTAATTCGTTTGGGCACCAATACATCTTGTTGGCCGTAGACTATGTGTCGAAGTGGGTAGAAGCTGTCCCTTGCAAGACAAATGACAACAAAATTGTTGTCAAATTCTTGAAAGATAATATCATCTCACGCTTTGGAATCCCTCGAGCCATCATTAGCGACAATGGCACACATTTTTGCAATAGAACTTTTGAAGCTCTTATGCGAAAATATGCCATTACTCACAAGTTGTCTACGCCCTACCATCCTCAAACTAGCGGGCAGGTAGAAGTTCTAATAGACAAGTCAAGCTCATTTTGGAGAAGACTGTGAATCAGAATAGGAAGGACTGGTCCATCAAACTGGTGGATGCCCTATGGGCATATAGGACTGCCTACAAGACGATTCTAGGAATGTCTCCCTATAGACTAGTCTTTGGAAAGGCTTGCCACCTTCCTGTCGAGCTAGAGCACCGGGCCCTATGGGCAATTAAGCAGCTAAATTTCGATTTAGATAGAGCCGGTGAGTTTCGGAAATTACAAATTTCTGAACTAGAGGAGTTGAGGAATGATGCATACGAGAATGCGAAGATTGCGAAGGATAGAGTTAAGGTTTTTCACGATAAATTCATCACGAGAAAAACTTTTGTCCAAGGACAAAAAGTTTTACTTTACAACTCTAGACTTCATCTCTTTCCCGGCAAATTGAAGTCAAGATGGACAGGACCATTCATTGTTAAGACGGTGTTTCCACACGGAGCCATAGAGATCTACGATCCCAAAAATGGCAATTCATTCAAGGTAAATGGTCAACGTCTTAAAATCTTTTTGGAGTCTGTGCCGGAAGCTAATGCGGCGATGGGTCTTTTTGACCCACTGTATCGGTGATTATATCTTTCTGCCAGTTCATGCATTCCATACATTTCATTCATACATTAGGGACAATGCATGAAACAAGTGTGGGGGAAGGATATGTAATATATTTAAAAAAAAATTAAAAAAAAAAATTTAAAAAAAAAAATGTTATAAAAAGGATAATACTTTGACTTATTTTTTTTTGAAAGAAATCTAAGTTAGTTTTAAGAATTAGGAAAATCATGATTAGGATTTCTAAAAACTTGGTCAAAATAAATAAATTGTTTAATTTTTAGGTATAGGAGAGAAATTGAATAAATAATTAGTCTTGATTTTTACCTTAATGAAATGTGCATATCAAATGCATATCTAGGATTCTAAGACAAAGACCTTGTGCCTCATAAAAAAAAAAAAAAAAAAAAAAAGAAGAAGAAAAAAAATCACCAATTAAGCTGATACATGTGCCTCAAGAAGCATAAGTATTCATGCCTAAAGGTGAGTAAATAAAATAAAGTCCTTAGTTTTGGGGCCTAGTTCACTCGAATTTGAGTCCGCGGGGTGTTTTCTCACCTGGTGCCCTAAAGCCAACCGGTTTGGGAGTCATCGACTTTAAGTTCGCTACATGGGTGGATTAGAAAGCCTAAGAAAACTAAGAAATATAATATATGTATTAACACATCTAATAATCAATTAGTTAGGTATGAGGGCCTCAAGAAGCCTTGATACTTATACGAAAGAAAATTAGATGAGTTATACATGCCAAAAAAATATATATATATATTAACACATCTAATAGTCAATTAGTTAGGTATGAGGGCCTCAAGAAGCCTTGATACTTACACGAAAGAAAATTAGATGATGTTATAAAAATAATAATGAGGCATGAGAGTCCAAGTTAAGGAATTCCTAGATTCACAAGGGTGCGTATGACTTTTGGTAACGAAAAAGACTATATTAGAAATTCAATTTTAATCCTTACCTAAAATGGAAAACAATTAACTTTATTAAGACTAAGTTTAAAGAATGAATAAAAATGAGGATCCTAAAACTTATAGACTACTTAGTCTCTTCAAATATAATTCAAATATTTTCCTTTTATGGATTTTGTGGGTGTAATCCGCTGAAAACCCTCACGAGACAACACTCGTCCTCTAGGGTAACCTAGGGGTTTAACGGCTTGTTGCACATGCTAAGTGCAACCGTGATTCCTACGAAAGTGAGTTAGCTAGGTTAGATTTTTCTCTTTCTTTTTGATTTTTACTCGAGGACGAGCAAAAAGATAAGTGTGGGGGTGTGATAGGTAGTGAAAAATGCATAATTGTCATCATATATACCATCGCATTTGCACATTTATTCATATTATAGTGCACATTTATTAATATTTCTTTATTTAATATGTGCAGGCCTCAAATTATCAAGTTAATAAAGAATAAAGCTTAAAGAGCCCAAAAGCCCAGATCCAAGCCCATGTTTGAAGCCCAGGTGAAGAAGCGCAAATACAAAGATTCAAAATGCAAATACAAGGGCTAAAAGTTGCAAATATCAGAAATTAGGGAAGGATAGACTTCTATCCAACCCTAAACACCTTCAAGATAAGGATAAAAGGCCAAGATTAAGAGGAATTTCGTAGAGAGAAGATTTGAAGAAATCTGGATTAAGGGTAACTTGATTACCAAGTTATCTCGAAAATCCAGATTTAAAGGCCAGGATCTCACTTCTGGAAGCAGGCACCCATTTGGACGGACCAGGAGAGGCCACGCGCCGAAGCGCGTGGCCAGAAGACACACCAAGTGCCGCGGAAACGCGGCAAAAGCCGCGGATCCGCGGCATTATGGATGAGGCAGGGCAACTGATTTCTGGCGCGTTCTTATCCGGGACTCCTCTACGTTCTGCACTATAAATATCCAAGCAGTCGCAACAGGGAGGGGCATGCAGAGACGATTAGGGTTTTCTTTAGCCACTTTTATTAAAGTTGTAATTTTTATTCATGCTATTTGTGGAGAAGAAGGAGACAATTGTGTAACCAGATTCATCGAAATAAAAAGGTCACTCTTTGTTCTCTTTAATTTCTGCACTTTATTTTTCTTTTTGTCATCTCTCGAGTTTTAATCTTCGATCTCTTCTTGTTTTCGTTTTTCTTTCTTTTGCAATCTTTCTCATAAAAATAAAAAAAAATAAAAATTGAAAAGATAAAAATAATTATGAAGAACTAATCATCTTAGTGGTTTGCTGAGATTCTTGAAGCAACCCTAGATGCAATTAAAACTTGATCAGATTAATGAACATCACTAGAAACCCTAGGTTTAAAGGCAACTAATTCTTGAAGATCAACAAAAATACTTAAAATTCTTAATCTAGGTTACATGTTAAAAGAACTTATCATGACTTCAACCCTAAGAACTAGGACAGCATAACTTGAGATTAGTCTTCTATTAGGCTGTACCTAGATGTTAGGTTGAACCATAGTTGGTTTTTGAATAATGCAACTTAGTATAGAATCGTGTATTAATTTTCTTGCTTGAGATAATTGCAACAAACTAGGGTAAATCATATCAGTTTTAAGATGAAGATCAAGCTCTTTAATTTGCAATAGGGTTGTGGTAGAAAATCAGCAAAACCATCTCTTTTACATATTTTCATCTCAAGATCTAATCTCTCTCTCTTATTTTTGAAGATACAGAGGAATCGAGTCGAAACGCTTTCATCGCATCCTTCCCTGAGGATCACGACCCGCTCGAGCCCTTGCTACAGCGGATTCGCATTGAGACTAAGACAATCTGAACTCTATTTTTATTCTCAATCAATAGACTAGATGAAAAATGTAATTTGGCTCTTTAACTTGATTGATAACAAATTTTTGAATAGAGACTAAGCTTAGGAATGACTAAATTTTGATAATCTTAAATACTTAGAGATTACTTGATTCTTATAATAATACTTCAAATTTTTTCCTTTCAAAATATATTTTTAAAATACTAACACTTTATTTCTCTTTCTTTATGGATTTTGTGGGTGTAATCTACTAAAAACCCTCACAAGAAAAAACTCATTCTTTAGGAGAAACCTAGAGGTTTAACGGCTTGGTATACATGACCAGTGCAATCGCATGTTCTGCGAAAGTGGTCTAATAATTTTTAAGTTTGGTTTTGATGTTTTGCTCAAGGACGAGCAAAGATAGGTGTGGGGTGTGATCATACACATTTATTACATTATTCTTTATTACATTCCAATATTATTATGTAATAAATCTGCTAATTTCGTTGCCTTAAATGTTTATTTTGTAGAAGATAATCATGAAGAGAAAAAAGATTAAACCTAATAAATACCAGCTAAAATCTGATTTAACTGGATATATTTGGTTAGCTGAGGATGATCCCAGATTCAGTCAGTTAAAATCAGATCAATTTGGTTAATTTAAAGATTTATGAGGATATCACCACAAATCAATGATTGGGGAAAACGTTCAGCGGAAGATCAGAGCAAATCAAAGAGATACAAAATGAAAACCAATTAAACTCAGATTTTTATGAATCCATTCAGTTAGCTAATGAAGATATATCAAATCCAGGGAATTAATCGAGAAATCAGATGGATAGACAGACTTAACCAGATATCAAGGAGATCCTCTCCCAGGATATGGCCATCTGGCCACAACTTAGCTGCGGATAAGCGACCAGAGCCGTAGATCCGCGGCTTTGTTACAACCAATGGGGGAGCGTATGCTCCCCCTATCTGTACTCTTCTCCTTGTCCTATTTTTACTATAAATACTGTAAAATTATCAATGTACAGGTAGCGATTAGGCAGAGAAGGATTCTTAGGCTAGTTTTCATTTTAGGTTAGTGTAGGTTTTTTTTTTTCGTTTCATGTAACATTTATTTCTTTGTAATTATAGTTAGACTGATATTCATGTAAGTAAGAAAGAGAGAGATTTATGTTAAGAGTGACACTGATGAACCTCCTCCTTTTTCCCATTATTTCTACGAGCAATAAAAAGGTAACTTGTTTATATTTTTATTTTTTTATATTCTTTTTCTCTTTGTTACTTTTCCTCTTTTGGTTTTTAATGAGTATCCAAGCGAATCTAGTAGCATCGGTATATCCTTGTTGCGTGTTTGCCATCAATATTTCATGATGATGATCTCCTCCTCAAGATTTTGTATCATTCATTTTTGTTCGTCTTGATGATTTAATGCGAATAGGGACTGAGCTCGATCTTATGAATTATGTGTTGATCGCCTCCGAAGCGAGGTAAACGTACCAACAATCCAAGATAAGTCATAAATCAGAAGAGGTAATGATTGAGGTTGAACCTGCACACAAATATAGAATTTCAGAACTTTAAAATAGAGATGTGCAAGTGCTCAATTCTACCGCGATAGCAAATGGCTATGCGGTTGTGATTCATAAGGAGGGACTAGTGATGAAAGCTTTTTTAGTAAGTTTTCTTTTAAGATACAAAGGATGGTTTAAATTCTTCTTTTAATTCTTATAAAGAAAAAGAGAAAAATTAGGTTAAAGTGAATTAGGGAGAAAGTGGTAGAATGAGAAGGTGGAGAAAATAGAAGTAATATGTACAAAAAATTCTGAAAAAGAGTGAAAGAGATTTGGAAGATTGTGGTGTGATAATTTACACTAAAAGTTAAATGAAAGAAATAAAAAATAATTACTTACCTCCTTTGACCAAAAGCTTACCTTGAATCTTTTGCGACGATGTTACCTTGAAGTGGAGGTAATCAGTGCATAACCCACAAGAGTTGATTCTCGTCTCTTCTATATTACATCAGCAAGACAAAACAAGCATGAAATGATGCAGACTTGAGACTAAAATCCATCTCATGAGCTATCGGTGGCACTTACAAAGGCAATGCTCTTTCGATGTTATAAGACTCACTTGGATAGCAACTAGTACAAGAATAAGTGAAGTAGAAAAGAAGAAAAAGAAGAACACAAATACAAAGTACATAAAAAAGCAACTATAGATTCGATTTCATAACAATAAGAGAAAGGAAGAACAACTTACACCGGTGCCACTCTCAGGACAATCTTCATTCTTATTCTCCTATGAAAGTCTGATCTCCTCTGAATTACATAAATGAAAACTAAAATTACATAAAAAGAAAAAACAAAAACCAAAGTTACAAACTACAAATTAGCCTTAGTTCTACTCTCTACTTGGTGGTCCCTCCTTTACGCTTTGAAAATCCCAGTATTTATAGGCAAAACCCAACGTAGGAGAGTGTACAAAGATAGGGGGAGCAAACGCTCCCCCTAACTCTTTAAGAAAGCTGCGGAGCCGCGTTTCCGCGACCTGGCCACACCTTGTTGGTGGTACTCCTTGGCTTCACGATTTGCTTTAATTATCAGCTAGATTTGCAGTTTAAGTGTGAGATTTTGACGAAATGGCCTATGATCTTGGCTTCAACCGATTGATTTGTAGGGATTTGTTCAACTGGTTTTCAACCAATCTGAACTGACTTGATCTGCCCTGATTTACTGACTTTGAATTAATTCTGATTTAAATCAGAATTTGATGGGCTTTTGTGGTCATTTCTCTTCTCTCTCCTTTAGGAATGGGCCTGCAAATAAATTAAATAATAATTAAGAAAAAGCAGACTTTATTTTATAATAAGTATGAGAATATGATAATGAATGTGTAATATTAGCGACCGACAACACCCCTGTATCTATCTTTTGCTTGTCCTCGAGCAAAACAACTAAACAAATTATTAGATCACTTTAGCAGGTCATGCGATTGCACTGAGCCTGTGCAACAAGCCATTAAACCTCTAGATTTCCCTAGAGGACGAGTTTTGTCTTGTGAGGGTTTTCAGTGGATTACACCCACAAAATCCGTAAAGAAAGAGAAAAATGTTAGTATTTTGAAAGCACATTTTGAAAGAAAAATATTTGAAATATTATTGTAAGTTTTTAAGTAATCTATAAGTTATAGAAAAACCGAATTTTTTATTCCTAAACTTAGATTCTATTCAAAAAAATTTTATCAATTAATGTAAGGAGTCAAATGTACTTCTCATCTAGCCTATTACTTTACCCTAAGTCATATACACCTTGTGACCGTGAAAATTTTGACTAAGGGTTCATTAACTCTAACTCTTATGCCTTATTTATCTTTTTTATTATATTTTTTTATTTTATTTTTGGTGGTATTATTCCCTAATTCTATTAGGCTTTCTAATCTGCCCATGTAAGGAGCCTTTAATCGGTGACTTCCAAACCAACGGTCTTAGGGCACCGGGTGAGAAAACACCCCAAGGATTTAAGGACTCGAGCAAATAAGGCCACAAAACTAAGGATTTTATTATATGAACCGCTTTTAGGCGTGAATACTTATACTTTATTAGGCACAAATACCTAGCTTAATCAGAGGTTTTAAATATATATTTTTCTTAAACTTATCTAATCATCTTTCGCATAAATACTAAGGGTTACTTAGGTCAAAGCACCTAACTAATCAATAATTAGATTTGCTCATCTTTCATAGATATAATTTTTCTTTTTTTCTTTTTCTTTTTTTCATAAGGCATAAGAATCTTGTTTTTGAAACCTAAGTGTGTAAGTGTATAAGATATGCATATTTCTTCAAGGTAAAGATCTAAACTAAATTACTTTCATAAACTTTCTTCCTATCCTTAGAAATCAAACAAATAATCTTATTTTGATCAAGTATAAGAAATGTTGTCCACATGAAGCCTTACTGTTTGCTTCCATACTTGCAAGAGCATGTTGTCTACATGTTGAATTCTGAGTCAATGATGAGCTGGCTTCTATATTTGTAAAAGAATGTTGTGCACATGTTGAATTTTGAGTCAATGATGAGCTGACTTCCATATTTATAAGTGCATATTGTTCACATGTTGAATTCTGAGTCAATGAGCTGTTAGGTTTTTTTTTTATTTGCAAGAGCATAATTCAACGAGCTGTTAGGTTTTATATTTACAAGAGCATGTTATTTATATATTAAATTTTAAGTCAATGATGAATTGCCTTCCTATTAAAACTAACATTTCTTTTGCCATACAGTCCAAGCAATGTGGTTTAAAGTACACTTCCAAATTTATGTTTGGTCCAACTGCATAGCAAACAGAATTTCATGTTGACCAAACCTAACTGATCTTAAAGGAAAATGACCAATGGTTTTATGTCTTTAAATTTGTTTTACAGAAGACACAACTACGACATGATTTTAACTATTGAATTAATATAACTATAAAAACATTTAGGAAACTAGACAATTGAAAAGCCCCGTGAAGTTAACATGAATAAGAAATTAAACCTTTTCATTTCAGGTATCAAGATGAAGATGTAAATGATTTGTTATAATTTTTTTCACAAATGAATGAACATGTTAATGCAATCAATTCCAAAATGTCAAATAAACTAAAAATAAAAATAGGTTACAAACGAACAAAACAGAGAAATATTTTTCCATCTCTGCAGGTAAATAAGAGTCTTAAGAGATCCTTCACAAGTATGAATTCTATAAGGCTAAAAAATTACCACAAACTTTATTGTTTGCGTAGATGACCCAATTAAAACCTCCAACGTAATATTCTACAAAAAAGAACAGTGAAGCGATCAAACCAACATTTTGAGGTGATCTACCATTGTACACATACAAATAATATGCTTAAACTGCCGTTATTAGGCACTTCTAGAACAAAAGTCACACACATACATATGAGAAAAATGTACCTCAACCGTCAACTCAGAGAGACTCTCTCAGCTGTCACTTCAAAATAGTCGCAAAATTATTGCAACATGGTCCCAGTTCACTGTAATATGGTCGCAGCCCAAAAAAAAATCATATATTTTCAGTGTAATTAGAACTGCGACCATGATAGCAGTCCTCAGAAAAAAATTGCGATCTTGGTCGCAGTTCTTAAAAAAGACTGCAACCATGACAGCAGTCCTTATAAAAATATTGCGACTTAATCACAGTCCTCATATAACACTGCGACCATGCTACTAGCATTTAAACCCCCCCCGCTCTCTCTCTCTCTCTCTCTCTATATATATATATATATATATATATATATATATATATATATATATATATATATATATATATATATATATATATATATATATATATATATATATATGAGAAAAATGTATATCAGCCCGCGGGCTGAGAGAACTCTCTCAGCCTGCGCTGACGTGGCTCAATTTTGCACCCCACTAACTTGCGGCCCGCTTATCGAAAGAAGTTAAATTACCAAATACCCCTTATGAAAAGCTACTTTTTCGGTAAAAGACAGTGAATGCTGCTTCTTTAATTTTTGTTATCTGATTTGATATTTAATGATTTTTAATATAGTCGCAGTACTTATGAGAACTGCTACCACGGTCGCAGTCTTTTATAAGGACTGCTACCAAGGTCGCAGTCTTTTTCTGAGGACTGCTACCAAGGTCGCAGTGTTTTTATGAGAACTGCTACCACGGTCGCAGTCTTTTCTAAGGACTGCTACCAAGGTCACAGTCTTTTTCTGAGGACTGCTACCAAGGTCGCAGTCTTTTTCTGAGGACTGCTATCATGGTCGCAGTGTTTTTATGAGAACTGCTACCACGGTCGCAGTCTTTTCTAAGGACTGCTACCATGGTCGCAGTCTTTTTCTGAGGACTGCTACCAAGGTCGCAGTCTTTTTCTGAGGACTGCTACCAAGGTCTGCTACCACAGTCTTTTCTAAGGACTGCTACCATGGTCGCAGTCTTTTTTTGAGGACTGCTACCAAGGTCGCAGTCTTTTTCTGAGGACTGCTACCAAGGTCGGTAAAAAGTTGTGAGGGAGGGTATTTTTGGAAATTACAATGTTGAGGTGACTGGCATTAAATTGGGCGGGATTTTACAGGATTTTGCCCGCCAAAATTATTACAGATGTGGGGCGGTGATGTTGCCACGCCCGCAGGCTGAGAAAACTCTCTCAGCCCGCGGGCTGAGGTACAGTAAGCCCATATGAGAAAAATGTAAGCCCTATATATATATATATATATATATATATATATATATATATATATATATATATATATATATATATATATATATATATATATATATATATGAGAGAAATGTAAATCAGCTGACACAGGAGGTAACTCCCTCCTATGTCGCACTCAAAAATCAATTTCTGGAGTAAATTTTCAAGATCCGACCGCACATTATCATCTTCATATTCTAAGATATACACATATAAAAAATCAAGTGATTTGAAATTTGTTTACTCCATTTTCTTTGGGTTCAAACATTAACGGTTTTTTAACAATAGAACAAAATGGAACGATTAGATCAATGAGTAAACGTATTTCAAATCACTTGATTTTTTATATGTGTATATTTTAGAATATGAATATGATAATGTGTGGTCGGATCTTGAAAATTCACTCAGAAAATATGATTTTTTAGTGCGACATAGGAGGGAGTTACCTCCTGTGTCAGCTGATTTACATCTCTCTCATATGAGAGAAATGTAAATCAGCTGACACAGGAGGTAACTCCCTCCTATGTCGCACTCAAAAATCAATTTCTGGAGTAAATTTTCAAGATCCGACCGCACATTATCATCTTCATATTCTAAGATATACACATATAAAAAATCAAGTGATTTGAAATTTGTTTACTCCATTTTCTTTGGGTTCAAACATTAACGGTTTTTTAACAATAGAACAAAATGGAACGATTAGATCAATGAGTAAACGTATTTCAAATCACTTGATTTTTTATATGTGTATATTTTAGAATATGAATATGATAATGTGCGGTCGGATCTTGAAAATTCACTCGGAAAATATAATTTTTTAGTGCGACATAGGAGGGAGTTACCTCCTGTGTCAGCTGATTTACATCTCTCTATATATTAATTGCTTTTTATATTATTTACTCTTTATTATCCAGAAAAACTAAATAACAAATAGAGACAGAGAAATTCATTTATATTGACAAATGGACACATTTTAGCTGCGTCCAAGCGTCTCTTAACTTTTGAGAACTGTCACATTCATGACAAAACACAACACATGGGTCTATGCTACAAATAATGGAAATAAACATTGAAAAGACTTGCAAGGTCATTTTTCATGGCAGACATGATTGCACTTGCATTCGCCGTAGCATCTCCGACAATAGGCCGTAGAATGACACTGATAAACGTGTGCTGCACGTTTCCATGAATTTGAAATTTCCTATAGGTAAATCAAAAACAATCATCTACTTGGGGTCTGTTTGGTTGTAGTAACTGACCATAATTCGTAGTTGTAATTGATAAAGTCTTTTACAATTGTAAATGAGTTACATGTATATAAATTTTACGGTGTTTGGTTGGAAATATAAAATTGTAAAGTGGGAAAGTGTATTGTACTTTACGGTGTTTGGTTGTCGTAATGTATAAGTCGTAAGTGAAAAAGTTGACCACAAAATTAACTATTTGGTGATTTTAAAAGTTTTAATACTGCAAATAAATATTAAAAAAGTTAAATATTAAAAAATTTTAATATTAATATAAAAAAATATTAAAAATTTGTATGACCACAAAATTAACTGTAACTGGGCTGTAAGTGATTGGTAACTGGGTTGCAAGTGAGTGTCAGTTGAGTTACATAAGTCTTTTACGAATTACGGTCCAAACAAACGCCGTAGTTGTAACTGGGTAGTAAGTCATTTACGAATTACAGAGTTTTACGCGAAACAAACGGCCCCTTGTGTGGCGCCCCGATCCCGGCGGGTACGGAGACGCCACTACGACGTACATACGCAGGGCGATAGAACCATCCAGTATGTACGCTAAGCATCAATACAACAGAATACAGGGATCAGAGTGCGAAAATACGTGATATTATACATTCCAATACAAAATATTACAAGTACTTTAGTTATCACAAATTGTGACATAATATTACATCACCAGGTACTACAAAAGTAGGATTGTACAGGATACAAAAGATAAACTCACGAGCTGGAAGAGTGAGAATCTCGTGAGCGGAAAAGACTGGACGGAACTACTGCTGATCTGCCTGCCCCTCGAGGTAAGCCTGATCCTCAGCTGATGGGTCCACCTCGGTCCAACCTGTCAAATCTGAACATATAAATTCAGGGTTGTTAGTGGGCAACCCAGCGAGTACATAAAGAAGCCAAGTGGCAAGTATGAGTAAAAGTGAGTGCATCATGCCAAGTATAATGTACCAAGATCAATAAACATGGAATAATCATAATAAATAGCGAATCATGAAATAAAGCAAGTGTAGCAGGTCATGTAATCAAATTAGCAAGCATTGGGTAACAAAAGGGTAAGTAACAGAATTCATGTGGCCATAAGTCAATTATCAGGTTATTATTATTAAGACTCGTTCAATTTGTATGTTTCGGTATATGATCGGTGCCATATACCTCTGCATATAAATCAAGCGAGACAAGTTATTGAAAATTGATGGGGAACGACGAACCATGTTTAGAATGGGTCCCGTGCATGCCCGGGACAACGGTCCAGGAGTATCCGGTACTGAACCGGAACATACCGCTAGGCACCGGGACTTACTATATGCCCGAAGGTCTTAGTATACGCCCGAACAGGAATAGAGTGTCACCGTTCCCCACAGGATATACCTAGGGGATTATAGCACACCCGGACAGGCAGGCAAGGGGGTAGGGGTGCCAGTACACCCCTCGAAAACGCCTGGTGGCCTCCAGGTCGAATCTTACAGGAAGTTGTACAACATATTTATGGCCACCATAAACACAGAAGCTATATCGATACCCATCAATTTCCCCCATCCCGGTGTAAATTGTTTAAATATAACAGAGTCTCAAATAATAATGTTCGCGGGGGTATTCACAAATGTACAATATTCATGGTTATCCTATTACGGGGGTCAACAGGAGTATAATATCAGGAGTAATGTCAGGAGCCTCCTTATTTCAGGGGTTCAAGTATACAGGAGTACAGGAGTACCAAATATCTGGTAATAATATAATAGTCATTGCCAAGTCCTCGTAAAAGTGATAGTCATGAATATGTCACATAAATACAGGTATCAGGGGTAGTAATGTCCGGTCAAGGGTCAAGATGTCAAGTTCAGGTATTTGTACCACATGAAAGCATATCATATACCATGTGTCAGGTGCAGGTGTCAAGTATGTCATATCTCGAGTACCGGGTCCATATATCGAGTGCCGGTGTAAATACCAAGTGCCAGGGTCATGAATAACATATCAGTGTAACATGCCAAGTGTCGGTGTCAGACGTCACGGGTCAAGTGTAGCATGACAAACATCGGTGTCAAATATAGAATGGTAAATACCGGTGTCAAATATAGCATAGCAAATACTAGTGTCAAATATAGCGTGGTAATTATTGGAATCAAATATAGCATGACAATTATCGGGAATAAATATAGTATGGTAATTATCGAAATTAAATATAGCATGACAATTTTCGGATTTAAATATAGCATGGTAATTATATACTAAAAATTATAATAGCAAGTGTTAGTCATATTAAAGTATCCACATGTCAATATTATGTTATAAATACAATGGTAATTATTTTTAATTTAGTAATAAGCACTCGCCTGAAACCGGGGCAAAATACCGGTTAAAAGATCCGGGAAATCGGCGATCCGCACGATAATCCACTAGCCCGTAATTGTATTTTAAAATATATAATTTAAAATATTTATATAAATATTTGAGAGGGAAAGAGAGAGGAGAGACAGAGAAGAGAGAAAGTTGTAGGAAGAAGAAGAGAGAGAAAAAAGAGAGAAAATATGGTGTTTTTAAAAGAAAAATAGAAATTAAAATGGAAGGGGTAGAGTTGAAAAAAGGGAAGTAAAATAGGGAATAAAGAGAAGGTTATTTTGGAATGATGAGATATGATGATGTTTATTTAGGGAATGGAAAGGTTTGAAATGAAAGAAACAAAGAAAGAAGAAAGGAAGAGGAAAAAAAAAGAAGAAGGGAGGAGGGGGGGCCGCCGGCCGCCGGCGGCCTGGCGGCGGCGGCGGCGGCGCGCCGCCGGCGGTGGTGGGCGCGCGCGCGCCTCCCCCAAGGGGAGGGGAGGTGGAGATGGGTGGTTGGTTGTTTGTGGTGGTTGTTTTGGTGGTGGTGGAAGATGGTGGTGGTGGTGGTTGTGGTGGTTGTGGTGGTGGTTGGAGGAGATGGGGAGTTAGAGGAGGAGGAGGAGGTGGTGTTGGGTTGATTAGAGTGGGGAATTTGGTGGTGGTGATGGTGAATTTTGGAGATGAAGTGGTGGTAATGGAAGTGGGTTTTGGTGAAATTGGAGGTGGTGGTGGAGTTTTTGGGGTTGATGGAGGTGTTGAAGGGTGGAGGGGTGATGTGGGGGTGCGGCGGCGGCTTGGGCGGCGCCGGAGGTTGCGTTGGTGATGGTGGAGGCGGCGGTGCGTGAGTTGGAGTTGTGAAGAAGATGAAGATGAAGTTATTTCTTTGTGGATTTTTGATTCTTTGGAAATGAATGGTGATGTTGGTGGTTTAATAGGTGATGAGGGGAAGATTTGATGGCTTAGGGGAAGGTGATAGGGCTGCGCAGCCCATGGCTGTCAGGCGGCAGTGGCGGCAAGCGAGGATTAAGCCGTTGATTAAGGGGGGAAATATCAAGGTGAAAGAAAAGAAAAAGAATGAAAAGAAAGAAAATTGAAAAAAATAAGGAAAAATGAAATAAAATATTTTAAAATTTTTATTATTACCTATTTTATTTGTTATAATTTTTGGTAGCATAAGGTAGGAGAGTAGAGGTGGGAAAAGCCAGAAAAGAAATCGCCGGTAAAATATTATTATTTAAATAAGGCGAAAATTTGACTGTTTCAGAAACGTACCAAAAAATTCTCAAAAATAGAAAATATTATTCTAAGATACATGGTGAAATCGGATTTGAGAAATTCGGTGTAGTTTTCAAATTAAAAATCTTGGAATCTTCCGGCAATACCGGCCGACATCAGAATCGGTCAAATTTTGATAAATTTAGAAAAATCCCAAAAAATGTATTTAGATAGAAAATGAAATTCTAGAAGTACTGTGAAAGCCGTTTCTGAAATTTCAAACCCATTTGAAAACTAAAAATCTGGGAATCGATCAGCGATGCCGACCGACACCGATTTTGGAGATTTCGCAGAAAAATTTCAGAAAATTTCAGAAAATCATAAAAAATCTAAAATATTAGAAAAAAGTCTCTGAAACTAAAATCGGTCAAATCGGACTCCCAGAAAGTCAAATCGGCCTACTGATTGCTATCGGGTTCCCGGTCCGGGTCAGGGCTTACTCTCGGTCTGAGAATTCAAATCCGATACTCAAGAATATAAGTAATAACAACTCTAAAACACACACAGGAAGGAAATTGAGCGATATAGTCAAAAAAATTTTGAGACTCGTATCTGGGTACGTATCCTGGGTACGGGGTGCTACAATCTACCCACCTAACAAAAATTTCGTCCTCGAAATTTCTATAAGGTAAGAGGTAAACATGTAAATAAATAATTGATAAGATAAGAGATGGAGTACAAAAGAATATTACCACTCAAGATTCGAACAGATGCGGGTAACGGTCACGAATGACGTCTTCCCGCTCCCAAGTCGCGTCTCCTGGACTATGCCTGTTCCACGAAACAAGCATCAACGGGATGGTCCAGTTCTTCAGGGTCTTGACACTTCTGTCCACAATAGCCATTGGTTGCTCAGTATATGACAAATCCGGCTGCAACTCTAACTCTGAATAATCCAATACATGGCTCTCATCCCTGATGTATCTTCTCAGCTGTGACACATGAAACACATTGTGCACTCCTTCTAGTGATGGAGGCAGTGCCAACCTGTAGGCCACTTCTCCAACTCGCTCCAATATCTCAAACGGGCCTATATACCTCGGACTCAGCTTCCCACGTGCACGAAATCTGATCACTCCCTTGGTCGGAGATATCTTCAGAAACACATGCTCTCCACCTGGAACTCTAACGGTCTTCTCTTGGAATCTGCCCAACTCTTCTGTCTGTCCTGTGCTGCACGAAGGTGCTTTTGGATGGTCCTGATCTTGTCCACTGCCTGTGCTATCACATCCGGCCCCAAATGCCTTCTCTCACCAACTTCATCCCAACATAATGGTGATCTGCATCTCCTGCCGTAAAGGGCTTCGAATGGAGCCATCTTGATGCTCGCCTGATAACTATTATTATAGAAAAACTCTGCCAAATGTAGATGGTCTTCCCACTATCCCTTGAAGTCTAACATACAAGCCCTCAACATGTCTTCTAGGATCTGAATGGTCCGTTCAGACTGTCCGTCCGTCTCCGGATGATAAGATGTGCTGAACTTCAGACGGGTCCCCAGACTCTCCTGAAGGCTCTCCCAGAAGCGAGATCTGAACCTCGTGTCCCTGTCCGACACGATACTGACTGGAACTCCATGCAGTCGAACAATCTCCCTCATGTACTTGTCCGCCAGAAGCTCCGTAGATTGTCCCACTCTGAATGGTATGAAATGTGCTGACTTAGTGAGACGGTCAACAACTACCCATACTGCATTGTTTCCCTTTGGACTGCGGGGTAGAGCGGTGACAAAATCCATAGTAACATGCTCCCACTTCCATTCTGGTATTGGCAAAGACTGTAGCAATCCAGCTGGTCTCTGGTATTCAGCCTTCACTTGCTGACACACTAGACACTTCGCCACAAATTGTGCAATCTCCCTCTTCATCGCATTCCACCAGAAATGTTGCTTCAGATCCTGATACATCTTAGTTCCTCCAGGGTGTATAGAGTAAGCTGAGCTGTGGGCCTCAGCTAAGATCTTCTGTCTAATCTCCCCCTGAGGCACACAATTCCTGCCCCTGAAATAGAGTGCACCATCAGGATGTATGCAAACATTTGATCTCAGCCCCGCTTCCACTTGCTCTCTGAACTTCAACAGTCTGGGATCTTCTTTCTGAGCTTCTCTGATCTCCTCAATCAATGTCGGCTGGATCTGAAATGCCATCAACTGTACGAATCCACTGGTCCTCCGAGTCACATCAAATCTAGCCGCCTCATCTCCTTAAGTAGCTCCTTCTGCTGAGTGAGCAACATAACCATGTTGGCTTCTGGTCTTCTACTCAGGGCATCTGGTACAACATTAACCTTGCCAGGATGATATTGCAGATCTATATCATAATCTGCCATCAACTCAAGCCATCGCCTCTGCCTCATGTTCAACTCCTTCTGAGTGAAAATGTACTTCAGGCTCTTGTGATCAGTGTAAATCAGCACTCGGTCACCAAGCAGGTAATGTCTCCATATCTTCAACGCAAAGATCACAGCTGCCAACTCTAAATCATGCGTTGGATAGTTCTTCTCATGAGGCTTTAACTGCCTAGATGCATAAGCCACCACATGTCCATGCTGCATCAATACGCATCCAAGGCCTTTCCCTGAGGCATCACAATACACAACCATACCTCCTGTCCCTAAGGGTGTCTTCAAGATTGGAGCCGAAATCAACTTATTTTTCAACTCCTCAAAAGCAGACGCACACTCCTCAGTCCATATGTACTTCTCTCCCTTCCTGGTAAGCTTGGTCAATGGAGCTGCAATCTTCGAGAAGTCCTGCATGAACCTTCGATAATATCCAGCTAGTCCGATGAAGCTCCTGATCTCTGTCACGGCTTCGGAGTCGGCCAGTCCTTCACCGCCTGAATCTTGCTGGGATCCACCGAGATTCCTTCCTTAGAAACAATATGGCCTAAGAAGGCTATACTCTCCAGCCAGAACTCACACTTGCTAAGTTTGGCATGAAGCTGCTCCAGTCGGAGAGTCTGTAGAACAATCCTCAGATGCTCTGAATGCTCCTCTTCATTCTTGGAATAGACCAAAATATCATCAATGAACACCAATACAAATTTATCCAGATAGGGAGAGAAGATTCTATTCATCAAGTCCATGAAGACTGCTGGGGCATTTGTAACTCCAAAGGGCATAACTAAGAACTCATAATGACCATAACGAGTCCTAAATGCCGTCTTCTGGATGTCTTCCTTCTTCATCTTCAACTGATGATACCCCGACTGCAGATCTAACTTCGAGAATACTTGGGCTCCATGAAGTGATCAAAAAGATAATCAATTCTCGGCAAAGGGTACTTGTTCTTGATGGTGACTTTGTTCAACTCTCTGTAATCAATGCATAATCTCTTGCCACCATCCTTCTTGTTTGCCAACAACACTGGTGCTCCCCAAGGTGAAGTACTCGGTCTAATCAGACCCTTGCTCGAATACTCCAGCAGCTGCTCCTTCAATATAGCCAATTCAGTTGGTGCCATCCGGTACGATGCTTTAGAGATGGGAGTCGCTCCTGGAATAAGGTCAATAGAGAACTCCACAACTCTGTCAGGTGGAAGTCCTGATATCTCTTCAAAGACATCTAGGAACTCATTCCACACTGACACAGTCTTCTTCTTGTCCTCTGCAGTGGCACAATCTAGTTGATCTTCCTTCCGGAGGGACTTGCGTTCTCCCAAGAACTGGAACTCCGGTTGGTGTGGAATCCTGAAGATCACCTTCTTCTCCCTACAGTCGATCACCGCATGATACTTGCTGAGCCAAGTCATGCCTAGGATCACATCGTACCCTCCAGTGTCTAGTACGAACATGTCGGCTTCTAACTTCCTACCACATAATTCCACAGTGCACGCCTTGCAAATCTGGTTAGTAGTGACTACCCCATTCCCGTACTAATTTCCCACTGGTCACCCATACATGATAGGGGTATAGAATGCAAGGCAATAAATTTACTGGACATGAAGCAATGCGATGCACCAGAGTCAAAGAGTGATAAGACTGGAACTGAGTGGACCAAAATTGTACCTGCCACTACTTCTCCAGATGCCTCAGCTTCCTCTGCTGTCAAGTTGTAAGCCTGACCTCTCCCGCGGCCTACTCTGGTCCTGGGTCCCCTCTGAGCCTGACCCAGAGTCCGACGCTGGGGAGGAAGTGGAGCTCCTCTGCCAACTGGTCCTGGATTCCTCCTCATCGGTGGTGCTGAAAGTGCTGGGGGAGCTGCTCGAGCTGGAGGTGCTGGTGGTGCTACTCGTACTGGAAGTGCTGGTGGTGCTGGTGCTACATTCCAGGTCTTCTTGAATGGACACTCTCCCACCGAGTGATTGTCGGATCCGCATGCCAAACACAGTCCATTGGCCATACGACAGTTCCACTGATTGTGTCCGGGTTTCTGGCAGTACCCACACACGAGCTGCTGAGAAGAAGGCTGAAATGGCCGCTTGGCTGCTGGGGCACCAAAGGATCTGACTGGGTTCCCCCTGTGCACCTGCAGGAACTGACGCTTCATCGGCTTGTGTTGCAGCTCAACTCTCCTCTTCTTCTCCAATCCTTGCTCCACATCACGAGCAATAGAAAGAACTTGAGAGTATGTCTTCAGCTGGTGGGGTATAAGCAACATCTGAATGTCCACCATCAGTCCTTGCTGAAATCTGCTAGCCCCCTTCTCCTCGTTGGCCAACATATATGGTGCAAACCTACTAAGTCTCAGAAATTCAGCAGCATATTCATCCACTGACCGATTCCACTGCTGCAGCCTAATAAACTGCTCCTTCATCTCCTTCTGAGCAGTTGCAGGGAAAAACCTCTCATAGAAGCCCTTCGAAAACTGGTTACAAGAGATAGGCTTTTCCAGCCTCGCCTCCTCGGCTAGCCACCAAGTCCTCGCCACATCTTTCAGCTGGATCTTGGCCACTTCCACCTGGTTTTTAGCAGAAATTCTAGCCGCCTTCAGAAGATCGGTCATGTCTATCAACCACTGCTCTGCATCCAGGGGCTTCTCTGTGCCTGAAAATTCTGCTGGCTGCAATCTCTGAAAATCTGAAATAGTACCCGGCCTCTGCTCCCGAGGCGCAGTCAGCAATCCTTGTCGCAGGAGCTCTACCTGCTGCTGCTGGCTATCCATCATCCCCTGGAGTAGCCTCATCATGTCGTTCTCCCCGTTCGGACATTCACGGGAAGTGCCGGGACCGTTCCTTGTCCCCCGCCTCTCCATATTCGAGCCGACTGAAAAGGTGATGAATAAGGAACTTCATGAGATTTCGAAAATCACGGATGGATTTCAAGAAAGAATAGATAACTTTGTACTTGTAATTGGAATGTATAATAAGGATTCGTGTGACTCAGTCGCAAATTAACACAACATTAATTTACAGACTGACTGTATTGAAGGCGTGAGAGCCTAGGCTCTGATACCAACCTGTGACACCCCGATCCCGGCGGGTACGGAGACGCCACTGCGACGTACATACGCAGGGCGATAGAACCATCCCGTATGTACGCTAAGCATCAATACAACACAATACAGGGATCAGAGTGCGAAAATACGTGATATTATACATTCCAATACAAAATATTAAAAGTACTTTAGTTATCACAAATTGTGACATAATATTACATCACCAGGTACTACAAAAGTAGAATTGTACAGGATACAAAAGATAAACTCACGAGCTGGAAGAGTGAGAATCTCGTGAGCGGAAAAGACTGGACGGAACTACTGCTGATCTGCCTGCCCCTCGAGGTAAGCCTGATCCTCAGCTGATGGGTGCACCTCGGTCCAACCTGTCAAATCTGAACATATAAATCCAGGGTTGTTAGTGGGCAACCCAGCGAGTGCATAAAGAAGCCAAGTGGCAAGTATGAGTAAAAGTGAGTGCATCATGCCAAGTATAATGTACCAAGATCAATAAACATGGAATAATCATAATAAATAGCGAATCATGAAATAAAGAAAGTGTAGCAGGTCATGTAATCAAATTAGCAAGCATTGGGTAACAAAAGGGTAAGTAACAGAATTCATGTGGCCATAAGTCAATTATCAGGTTATTATTATTAAGACTCGTTCAATTTGTATGTTTCGGTATATGACCGGTGCCATATACCTCTGCATATAAATCAAGCGAGACAAGTTATTGGAAATTGATGGGGAACGACGAACCATGTTTAGAATGGGTCTCGTGCATGCCCGGGACAACGGTCCAGGAGTGTCCGGTACTGAGCCGGAACGTACCGCTAGGCACCGGGACTTATTATATGCCCGAAGGTCTTAATATACGCCCGAATAGGAATAGAGTGTCACCGTTCCCCACAGGATATACCTAGGGGATTATAGCACGCCCGGACAGGCAGGCAAGGGGTAGGGGTGCTAGTACACCCCTCGGAAACGCCTGGTGGCCTCCAGGTCGAATCCTATAGGAAGTTGTACAACATATTTATGGCCACCATAAACACAGAAGCTATATCGATACCCATCAATTTCCCCCATCCCGGTGTAAATTGTTTAAATATAACAGAGTCTCAAATAATAATGTTCGCGGGGATATTCACAAATGTACAATATCCATGGTTATCCTATTATGGGGGTCAACAGGAGTATAATATCAGGAGTAATGTCAGGAGCCTCCCTATTTCAGGGGTTCAAGTATACAGGAGTACAGGAGTTCAGGAGTACCAAATATCTGGTAATAATATAATAGTCATTGCCAAGTCCCCGTAAAAGTGATAGTCATGAATATGTCACATAAATACAGGTATCAGGGGTAGTAATGTCCGGTCAAGGGTCAAGATGTCAAGTTCAGGTATTTGTACCACATGAAAGCATATCATATATCATGTGTCAGGTGCAGGTGTCAAGTATGTCATCTCTCGAGTACCGGGTCCATATATTGAGTGCCGGTGTAAATACCAAGTGCCAGGGTCATGAATAACATATCAGTGTAACATGCCAAGTGTCGGTGTCAGACGTCACGGGTCAAGTGTAGCATGGCAAACATCGGTGTCAAATATAGCATGGTAAATACCGGTGTCAAATATTGCATAGCAAATACTGGTGTCAAATATAGCGTGGTAATTATTGGAATCAAATATAGCATGACAATTATCGGGAATAAATATAGCATGGTAATTATCGAAATTAAATATAGCATGACAATTTTTGGATTTAAATATAGCATGGTAATTATGTACTAAAAATTATAATAGCAAGTGTTAGGCATATTAAAGTATCCACATGTCAATATTATGTTATAAATACAATGGTAATTATTTTTAATTTAGTAATAAGCACTCGCCTGAAACCGGGGCAAAATATCGGTTAAAAGATCCGGGAAATCGGCGATCCGCACGAGAATCCACTAGCCCGTAATTGTATTTTAAAATATATAATTAAAATATTTATATAAATATTTGAGAGGGAAAGAGAGAGGAGAGACAGAGAAGAGAGAAAGTTGTAGGAAGAAGAAGAGAAAAAAAGAGAGAAAATATGGTGTTTTTAAAAGAAAAATAGAAATTAAAATGGAAGGGGTAGAGTTGAAATAAAAGGGAAGTAAAATAGGGAATAAAGAGAAGGTTATTTTTGGAATGATGGGATATGATGGTGTTTATTTAGGGAATGGAAAGGTTTGAAATGAAAGAAAGAAAGAAAGAAGAAAGGAAGGAGAAAAAAAAAAGAAGAAGGGAGAAGGGGGCCGTCGGCCGGCCCGCCGCTGGCGGCCTGGTGGCGGTGGCGGTGCGCCGCCGGCGGTGGTGGGCGCGCGCGCGCCTCCCCAAGGGGAGGGGAGGTGGAGATGGGTGGTTGGTTGTTTGTGGTGGTTGTTTTGGTGGTGGTGGAAGATGGTGGTGGTGGTGGTTGTGGTGGTGATTGGAGGAGATGGGGAGTTAGAGGAGGAGGAGGAGGTGGTGTTGGGTTGATTAGAGTGGGGAATTTGGTGGTAGTGATGGTGAATTTTGGAGATGAAGTGGTGGTAATGGAAGTGGGTTTTGGTGAAATTGGAGGTGGTGGTGGAGTTTTTGGGGTTGATGGAGGTGTGGAAGGGTGGAGGGGTGATGTGGGGGTGCGGCGGCGGCTTGGGCGGCGCCGGAGGTGGCGTTGGTGATGGTGGAGGCGGCGGTGCGTGAGTGGGTGCGTGAGTTGGAGTTGTGAAGAAGATGAAGATGAAGTTATTTCTTTGTGGATTTTTGATTCTTTGGAAATGAATGGTGATGTTGGTGGTTTAATAGGTGATGAGGGAGGAAGATTTGATGGCTTAGGGGAAGGTGATAGGGCTGCGCAGCCCATGGCTGTCAGGTGGCAGTGGCGACAAGCAAGGATTAAGCTGTTGATTAAGGGGGGAAATATCAAGGTGAAAGAAAAGAAAAAGAAAGAAAAGAAAGAAAATTGAAAAAAAAATAAGGAAAAATGAAATAAAATGTTTTAAAAATTTTTATTATTACCTATTTTATTTGTTATAATTTTTGGTAGCATAAGGTAGGAGAGAAGAGGAGGGAAAAGCCAGAAAAGAAATCGCCGGTAAAATATTATTATTTAAATAAGGCGAAAATTTGACTGTTTCAGAAACGTACCGAAAAATTCTCAAAAATAGAAAATATTATTCTAAGATACATGGTGAAATCGGATTTGAGAAATTCGGTGTAGTTTTCAAATTAAAAATTCTGAAATCTTCCGGCAATACGGCCGACATCAGAATCGGTCAAATTTTGATAAATTTAGAAAAATCCCAAAAAATGTATTTAGGTAGAAAAATGAAATTCTAAGAAGTACTGTGAAAGCCGTTTCTGAAATTTCAAACCCATTTGAAAACTAAAAATCCGGGAATCGATCAGCGATGCCGACCAACACCGATTTTGGAGATTTTGCAGAAAAATTTCAGAAAATTTCAGAAAATCATAAAAATCTAAAATATTAGAAAACAGTCTCTGAAACTAAAATCGGTCAAATCGGACTACCAGAAAGTCAAATCGGGCTACTGATTGGTATCTGGTTCCCGGTCCGGGTCAGGGCTTACTCTCGGTCTGAGAATTCAGATCCGATACTCAAGAATATAAGTAATAACAACTCTAAAACACACACAGGAAGGAAATTGAGCGATATGGTCAAAAAAATTTTGGGACTCGTATCTGGGTACGTATCCCCGGTACGGGGTGCTACACCTTGGCCACAGCTTGTATTCATTCACTGTGGAAGGAATGCCTCCAAAGCTAAAAAAAGCTTGGAGCAACAATCCTAGGTAGAAGAAATATAAGGGGCGGCTATATTGTGTGGACATGACAGTATTAAAATAGGCATGATATGTAGACACGTGATAAATTCTTAAAAATATACATGATAAGTGTATTCAAAACGTGTGTCGGATATGTTTAAACACAAAATGGCTTCATGACAGAGTATTCGTACAACATAAAGTGACAATTCTATATTTTTTCAATAGAATATCTATGCACAAGGTTTGAAGTCAATCACGGCTTTTGCCGTGGTTCCACGGCTAGGGTCTGGCCAATCCAGTGGCCGTGATCTGTAGATACTTCGATACTTCCTTTATTCAATTGGATTTTCAATATATTCTCTAGATTTGGTGATATCTCTGTTTATCCTCAAGTTAACCGAATAAATTCAAATAAATCTAATTTTATCCAGTTTCTATTTGGTATTATCTGCTCCGATTTGCTCTGATCACCTTAAATCTTCTGTCCCAATCCTTAATTTTGAAGTAAGCTCATTTAAATTTGAATTTAAGTGGGCTTTTGGGCTCGTTTTCTCTCCTTTTCCCTTGGTAAAGGCCTCCATAATTTAAATGGTAAAACAATAATTAATTAGCAGAGTTTATTTAAAATAAAATGCAAGAATGTGACAATGTATATGAAATATTAGTGACCTATCACATGGCATCGCTTTGCATAGGCGATGGCGTCAGGGATCATCTTCGGCCAATAGTAGCCAAGTTTCGAAGCCGGTCTTCGAACTTAGGTCCGGTTAGTGAAACTCCACATGTGCCATCATGAGTTTCTTTGAGTGCCACTTGTGCCTCTTTGTGTGAAAGACATCGGAGTAAGATTCTATTATATGATCGACGATATAATGTTCGCGTGAACGCATTGTAATAGAACTGAGGAGCTTTCCTTCTGATGGCAGCTGCCTCTTTAGGGTCGTCAGGCAATATATCGTATAAGATGAAGTCAATGTAAGAGAATTGCCAATTTCTAGGTTAGAGACTTGTCGAAGTCTCAAGAACATCTTTAACTTGAAGGTCTCCTCCTGGAGTTTTATTGTCTTCAAGGGCGAATTTGCAACAGTACAAGTCACGACTGTAGACAAGTACTCTCTCGTGGCTCTAGTTGGAAGAGCCAATGAAGCAGAGGGATGCCAGTGCATCTGCATGGGCATTTTGCTGACCAGTACATGGTCAATGTAGAAGTTTTTAAACTTCTCTACCATGTCAATGGCCACGTTGTGATAGGGCACCAAATCTTCATGTCGGACTTCATACTCCACGCGAACCTGCTTGACGATGAGCTTTGAGTCATCGTATACTTCAAGATTTTGACTCCAATCTCTTCAACAAGTTGCATCCCAATCAAAGAGCGTTGTATTCTGAAACATTATTGGAATATGGCTCAGTTAATGAGAATACACGAGGGATCACGTAATTATGTAGGGAAATAAGTACTACCCCACACCTGTGACGATATTTCCTTCGGGACTTATCCTTGATGCTCTGTCGAAGAATAGTTACCACACTCGTTCTTTTGAGGAGATGTTGATCAAGTTAACTTCTGTAATCTCATCTGGGAGATCGTCATAAAGTTTTGAAGTTCCTGAAACTGGATGATCAACTAGGAAATTGTCACAGCTTGACCTTTGATCGCCTTTTGTGGCATGAATTGCATCTTGCATTGTGAGAGTTGTATGGCCCATTTCGCTAATCTACAATTCATCGAAGATGGTCTTGTCATGAGCAATCGCAAGGGATTAACTATGGAGATGACATGAATTTGTTGCCCCATTAGGTAGTGTCGCATCTTCTGGATAGCGAAAACCAACGCTAAGCATTCCTTCTCGATAGGGTTGTAATGATGCTCCGCCCCGATCATTGTTCTACTTGAGTAGTAGATTGCCTGTTCTTGATTTTTTATCATTGTTTTGAGCTAGTAAAGCTCCCAAGGAATAATTCATAACTTTAACATATAACAGGAAATATTTTCCTGATACTGGAGCTACCAGAACAGGAGGGTGTATGAGATACTCCTTGATATCTTCAAATGCTTGTTGGCAAGCATTGTCCCAAATGAATGAGACTCTCTTCATTAATTTGGTGAAGGGTTGGCAGCGCCTTGAAAGATTAGATATAAATCTCCTGATATATGCCAATTGCAACACTTATCTTAACTAATCACCTTTTTCTTAACACTTGAATACTTTAGGGAGGTGATGTGCATACAAGTATTCATGTAAGAAACTTATACTATACATATTAGTGTGTTATATATTAGTATGTATATATATATGGATTTATATACACACACATGCATATTGACTTTGTTACCATACCCCCATCATACTTGTGGGTAAAAGTACTTCATGAGGGGGGAGGGATGGGAACCTTGCTTATAGGTGTAAGGTATAGGTGTAGAGAGATGGTGTTAGAGGGGTACTTGTTATGATATTATTGAAGGAAATGGAGCACAAATAGGGGGAAAATGAAGAGAAAATTCTCATTTGGCAATACTCTTTCTTTCTCTTCATTTCAAACTCCAAATCCCTTTCTTTCTTCTCCGTTTTGCAGCCGACCAAGGCACCAGCAGCAGCCAAGCATTTTTCCTCCATTTCTTCACTCACTCACTCTCTTTCTCCCTCACATTCCCTTTACAAATCATTCCTTTACTTCTTTTATACTAAAAAGGCTTCGTTTTACCTATATTATCTCCTCCAAAGACCAAATAAAATATGGTAAAGTGGTGATCTAACATCATCTTAGAGGAAAATTCTTAAAGATAAGGTTGACCTAGGATAACAAGTTAGGAGGGTGATATTAGTTGAAGATGGTAAGCAAATCCTTAAGACTACTATCCTCTTATACTCTTTTAACTAAGAACTAATCATGATGTTGTTATGGTCTTGTAGACTCCATTATAGCATGTGACCAAGCGTGATAAAGGGATATTCTCTACAAGGGTGAGTAGAACATCCAGACTCTAGTATAATAGTAGGTAGTGTAAAGCTTGAAATAAGTGAAAATTTCTAAGTTATAAGTGAACGTGAAATTGAATGATAATGCATCTGTATGATTTATAGATTTTATGTGTACATAATCTTATGGTAATTATGTTGTAACTATTTTCATGTATGTTTAACATTGTGTATGATTGTGTGCATACATGATAGTCAACCACATGCCTTTTTAGAGAAACAGTTCTATAGATAAATATGATACTTGATGCTATGCATATAATTTTGGCTACGCATATATTAAGATGACATGATAAGTTGGTTATCTTGAAAATTCTTGCATGTTGTTAATTTAACAAGTGGTTACTTATACATTTTAATGATTTCCATAATGTTGGCATCATGTAAAGTAGAAATCATGAGAATCGTTTATGTTGGCATTATTTTATGAACCCTCACATGTTGTTATTACATGGAGGATATAATTGTTGCATATTTGGAGGAAGGGACCGGGTTGAACCCGAGGTGACCGAAGGGGTGAATATACGATAGTGTATAGGAGGAAGGGACCGGGTGGAATCAGAGGTGATCGAAGGGGAGAATATTAAGTTGAATAACGTATAGGAGGAAGGGACCGGGTTTAACCGGAGGAGACCGAAGGGGGAGTCCAACTTTATGTTTAACAAGTGTGTTATTATGGTTAAGATGAAAAACGTATGTTAAAACTATAAGGAATTAATATTTTAGACTCTGTGATAGTGACTTACCTAGGCAAATTCAACAGTATTAGTCGACTAGCCCTTGGGCTAAGGCGACTATAGATGGAAAAAATGGGTAGACAAGTCCCTGGAAACCACTCTTAGTCAATCATATATGATAGGTTAGTCGATTAGCCTTAGTTACAGGCAATAAATAGAGAGTGGATATCATCTTTGGGTCATGATTAGTCGACTAGTTGGTAGACAGTCGACTAGTACAATGGTTAGTCGACTACCTAAGACAAGATAGTCGACTATCTTTAATTACAAACAGCCAATAGAGAGTACACATCTTTTGAGACAGACGTAGTCGACTGTAGATGGTTATAATTAGACTAATACCTAGAGTAGTCGACTATACAAGTTAGGGTAGTCGACTAGGTAAGTCACAGGCAATAAACAGAGAGTGAATAACTTTTTGGGACAGAGCCCAATCGACTATAGTTTCATTATAAGTCGACTAATAGTAAGTATTAGTCGACTATAAGATAGGGCAAGTCGAATAATAAGATCCATTCTGTGTTTTGGTCAGGACTTTAGCAAATACCTAAAAATGAACAACAATAGTATAAATTATAATTGTTAACCTGATGATAAATCTCAAATAGACACACATAATGGTCATGTATATGTTATTATTTTACTCACAGAGCTGTCGAGCTCACTCTGTTACATTAATCACCTTCAGGTTTGGATAAAGGCAAGGGACCCGCTTAATGACAATACGGGTTATGTGGCAGCGGGAGATATTTTTACCCTTTTTGGCATGTTATTTTGATATGTATATATTGTTTAAGAAAAACTATGTAAAACTTCTATGTTGATACTTGCCATGAACTTGTAAAATATTGAAATGCTTGTATTATTAAGGTACTTGACTCAGACACTGTGTAATATTGTGGATTTTATGAAATAGATGATGTGTAGGCTATGTTTTTCATATGGGTTATCTGATCAATGTTTTGGAAATATGATAAATCATGCTGAGATCATATATACATATAAAGTAGAAAATGTTGTAAAGTATTAAGTAGGCTAATGTTAGCCGAAATGAAAGTGTTGTATCTTAATGGGTCCCACGCTTGGATTAAGGATAATTTGTGATGATTGTATTGACTGAAAATTTTTAAGACTGGAACTGTTACAGTTAATATCAGAGCTAAGGGTTATAGGTAGAAGGAGGAGGTTAAGTCGAAGGTAAGAGACAATGGAATTGTTAGGCTAATATGTATGAATTTGTGATTGTAGTTAGGTATTGGGTTTTATGTGACGGATTAACCATGAGTCAAGCGATAATTGATTATTTCCTCGCATCAGAATTAGGGTGCCCGTACATCCTGATTCGGGTGAGTTGACTGAGGCTGCCGGCTCTCAATAACAGCTTCTAGTGGTATAAGACACTGGGACGAGGGAATGCATTGAATTATCTATTGAACCGAAGTTATTCTAAAAATATGAAACTTACGGGTAGACTAAGTATAGGTGTAAGTGTGAGAGAGAGAGTGTGTGTGTGTGTGTGTGTATGTGTGTGTGTGTGTGTATTGTTTCTTTCTTATTGTATAGCAGTTTGTTGAGACTATTTTTTTCGGGTTGAGATTGACATGACTCCTTTTCACATGTAGATGGGAGACTCTGACATATATTGGCCAGTCTCTAGCTCGGATAGTTCGAGTGCGAGTTGGATGGCAGGTTCCATGGATTGGTGATATGAGTCTAATGAAACTGACCCAGAGGTCATATTTGCAGCCCCAGACCACTTAGACCATGAGGAGATTGAGTCTCAGGCGTCTAATGAGCCTGAACTGACCATTATTGATACAGAGAGTCTGGTTAGGGATTCACTTGATGCAGTAGAGATGGAGGATACAAGTGCAATAAAAGAAGAGACCCGAAGAGGATTCACTTATGGAGGAGTCTTTTGGGATGAAAAATGAGAAGACGATATGGATCTATATGATGATCTGGATGACTGGTGCTGCGCAGGAGATGAATTACCGGGGGAAGACCCTGAGGAAGGCATGGATGATAGTGAGGATAGTAGCAGAACTAGCGGGGACTCGAGTGGGGAGACTCTACTCTATGAAGGTTGAATCTATGAGTAATTATTTTTGATATGTATATATATATGTAAGCCTAGTGTGCTAGTTGATGGATATCTTAGGAGTTTTATTGTATATGCCCTGGTACATCTTATATGTATGCACATGAGTTAGTTAAGATATCCAAAGGGTAGATATATCAGTGTAATATCCTTGTATCTGTTTTGGGATGTATATATAAATATATATAGCAAGTTGCTTATTTGCAAGTGATAATGAATATTGTATTAAAGTGATTGCATGAAACTAAAATTTTATCTAAAGTTGTTTTATAAATGTGAAGTATGTTGACCAGATGTCCTTATCTTATAGGAAGGACGCATGGATCTAAATCAACTACCACCCAATGAGTAATTATCGCTCGGTGTGTCACACTATAGTGTGATGGAAAGTGCACACCCCATGGACAATAATGAAGATACAGATGTCCAGATAGGAGGAGGTCATGGAACTCCGGGGGTGATACCGGAATGGCTCACTCAGTTAATGATAAGAACAAATGATAACAATTCCCACTGAGCATTGGAACAGTTTCAGAAGATGAAACCACCTGTATTTGAAGGGAAGGTGATCCCTTACAAGATGAAGTATGGCTTCTCTAAATAGAGAAGATCCTGGATATAATGAACTGCACCGATGAGCAGAGAGTATCTTTCTCTTCCTTTATGCTTCAAAAAGAAGCAGAACACTGGTAGAGGGCAGTGAAAAGTAGTGTGAAAAGTACAAGAGAACCAATTACCTGAAAATTTTTAGTGAATAAATTCACTAAAAAATATATTCCATAGACGGTCAGAGACAAGATAGCGTCAGAATTTCTAGAATTGTGGCAAAGTCAGATGAATGTGTCCTAATATGACCAGAGGTTTACCCAATTATCTAGGTATGCTGATGCCTTAGTGAAAAGTGAGGCAGAAAGGGGAAAGAGGTTCGTGAAGGGCCTGAAATTAGAAATTCAAGGCAGATTGATTCCTCTACAACTGAAGAATTATCTCCAAGCTGTGGAAAGAGCCTTGGAGTAGAATGGATGCAAGAAGGTCATGAAGACTGGGCGAAGGAATTTTCCAGCTCAAAGCGTCCCCGTTATCAAGGACCATCAATGTCGGTAGCATCGGGATCTAGTAGTAAAGGATTTGGGTTTATGCCACTCCTCAAAGTGGAGGATGGGCCAAAGGCAGAGGAACGTGGTTGAGAAATAAAGACACTTTTGAAAATACAGGCTAGCTCTGCGTCCCACCCTAAAATCTCACAGGCCCCTTGGTGCCAGAAGTGTAGAATAAACTATTTTAGAAATTGCATCTAAGAAAGGGCTTGCTATAATTGTGGAGGGGTGGGGCATTTGAAGAAAATTGCCCAACGAAGCGCGAAAGCCAAGGGCAGAGTAGGGGAGGTGGAAGGCTAGTTATGAGAGTGAACCCTCCCAGGGGACCAACCAGTAAATTTATGCCGCCCAGTAATGCTCCACGACCTGCTGCAACTCAATCATCTGTCCAACAACCACGGGTTCAAGGAAGAACTTTTGCATTGATCCATCGAGAAGCAAGGGCCTCGAATGCAGTAGTGGAAGGTATGATCTCCACATCAGAATATATTGCTCACGTATTATTTGATCCTGGAGCTACTCATTCATTCATATCAAGTGCTTTTGCTTATAAATTAAATCAAGTATCAGAACCCCTAGAATTTCAGTTGGTTGTATCCACACCCATAGGGGTAAAAATAATAGCTAGCACTAGATATGTGAACTGTGAAGTGATGATTGGAGAGATAGAAACATCTATTGATTTGATTAAGCTGGGCGAGATAGAGCTTGATGCAATATTAGGAATGGACTAGTTATCCGCTTGTGGTGCACATGTGAATTGTAATAGGAAGAGGATCATCTTTAAAATGGAAGGAGTTTCGGAGTTTATTTCTGAAGGGATAAGAGTTCGTCATGAGATACCCTACATATCAGCCATTAAAGCCACCAAGTTAATGAGGCAGGGGTGTCAAGGATTTCTGGCTTCAGTTTTGGATACCACTAGAACTGATATCAAAATTGAGACTATTTCAGTCGTGAATGAGTTTCCTAATGTATTCCCAGAAGATTTACCAGGATTGTTCCCAGATCGAGATGTAGAATTTACAATAGATGTGATGCCCGGTACTACCCAATTTCAAAGGCACCATATCATATGGCCCCTGTAGAAATGAAAGAACTTAAAACTTAACTACAGGAATTATTAGATAAAGGTTTCATCCGACCAAGTGTATCTCCTTGGAGAGTGATTAGTCTCTAATTTTGCGTAATTTTCATCACATTATCATATTTATTTCATGTAAAATTTGCTAATAAAACCTTACTTGCTTGATCCTAGGTCTATGGTGTGCAAATGAAGAAGAAGACCTAAATCACCATTTAATTGGTGATTAAAAGCCTACCAGTAGCCATTGACTTTAGGGTGAAGATTTTGTCAGCCCTGGGTATCAAATCGCAAATCAAGAAGATCAAGGCATCAGAAGACAGTCTGGGTGACACGCTGCCCGGAGCCAGGCGCGCGCCGCCCTGCCAGGGCGCGGAAACGCGGCCCAGGCTGTGTTTTCGCGGCCCTTTGGGCACGCGCGCCTGCGCTTTGGGCTACGTGCCGTTCACGTGGCCTCCTTTCCCTGGTGCCTATAAATACCCCAGGGGGTCTTCAGTTTGAGGAGATCCAGAGCTTTAGCAAGTTTTTATAATCTTGTTTTTAGGTTTGTAGTTGTAGTTGTTGTTGTTCTTCTAGTTGTTATTTTAGCCATTAGAGTGAGAGAGAGAGAGAGAGAGAGAGAGAGAGAGAGAGTGTGTGTGTGTGTGTGTGTGTGTGTGTGTGTAAGTGTTGTATTTGAAGGGTGACAAGCTAATAGAAGTACTACTTCTCTTCCTTCTTTCAATTTACTTGTGCTTTCCATTGCTTTTACTTCATTGTTGTAGTGTAAACTCATTGCTCTTATTTCTTCTTTTGTTGTTTCTTGTTGTAGTGTACTCCCTTCCTCTCCACTTCTTTTCCTTTGTTGTTTCTTTTACTTTTATGGCTAACTAACTTTTCTATAGCATAGCTAACTAACTACTAACACACTAATCTCTTACTACTTGATTGATAACCCGCATGAGTCAATAGTGTCAAACAAGTCTTGTGCAAATGAGAGTTATGGCATCTTAAGATGAGGGTTCTCACTCTAACTTACCTACAAGTATTTATCTTCGTATATTTCATACTTAAATGGATTTTGATGATCTATGGGTTTTGTACTTTGCTTGTTGTTGTAAGTTAGAGACTTTCCTTTTAACTTTGCCGATACCATTAGTGCACTCGTGTCTTCCCGTATTCTCACCTTCTATTGGATCTTGATATGGGAATGTCCGAGTTTTTTTCGTGTAAAGCAAAGTTATAGGAAGAACTTTCACTCGATTTCCACGTGAATAGTTCTAATGCACAAGGGTTGTATTTGCCTATGATCCATCGTGAGGCTATCTTTCAAAAGTTAGAAATTAGTGGGAGCACTTAGTAGAAAGTTAGCCATGCATTTTTACAACTAAGAAAAAATTCACTTTTACAAACCACTAAAACATTTTTCCAACAATTCTTAAAAACATCTTGTTTTCACTTTTCAATTCTTTATTTGGAAATAAGAACTTTCTTTCTTCTTGAAATTTGAAACCGCATCAAGCTTCCATCGCTCTCCCTCCTTGTGGATACGACCCGTATAGCCATTTCGCTACTACGGAGAATCGCAAAAAGTAGTAACATCAACCCACACTTCCTTCTCTTATTTTAGTGCTTACTTTTTGCCGATCAAATTTTGGCGCATTGTCAGGGAGGGAACGGCTTTGTTGTTCAATACTAAAGATTGTTCTTTTTGTGTGTAGGAGAGGTACCAAGGAGCTCACTATCACGGGAAGCGAAAGAGGTGGCCAAGGACATTGCGGAGGATTCATTTGCCCTCGGAAAAATTCGTGTAAAAGCGAGTTTTTCCGATTAAAGTACTAACAAACTCATTTGCAGGGTTGCCGAAAGCCGCTAAAAATTGCTTTCTAAATTTTAGTTTCCTTGGATGCTTCACCTTATGCATGTATAATAAACTCAACAGAAATTCACTTGTTGCTTAATTGAAATTTGGATTAGACTTTTACATTTAGGGCACGTGTCTATTTCAATTCATTTCAATTTTTGTTGAAGAGTGCTAGAGAAAAGGTACGTGTGCATTCATATAGAATAGGACCAACATTTTGAAGTGATTTACCGCTTTGATGTTAACTTGTTGTGAATAAACTGCACACTTACACAATTGACATTAAGGGCAAAACCCAAATAAACAAGATAAGATGGGGATTTCATCACCCTTCCTTAGCCCAAAAACCATCTCCAAGTGCACTCACACTTTCCCAAGCCTTAACTAAAAATCAATAGACGTGGCCCTAGGGACATCTCGAACTCACTAAGAGATTAACCGAGGTTGAAAATTGCAAGTACTATACTCCTGCAAAATCGGTGTCTAAGAAAAGTGGATTGAGAGGTAAAGCCTCGAAAGCTCCGTGGTTTGGCGTAATTAGGCCTGTGGCTCCTCCCGGATACCTCCTCCCGGCCCTTTCCTGGCCGATTAGCTTGTAGTCGAGTTCTTGCAACAACCTTCCCCGAAGAATCGACCAGTTAGGAGTCGTCTAGGTCCAGGTACCTTAGACTAAGGCTTTGTGGTTGTTTTTCTTTCTTTTATTTGTTTGTTTTATCTTTTCGTTTGTTTATTATTTTTCGTTGTTTGTGGCATGCTGCATGCAAGAGTGGGTAAGAGATCCTGTAACTTCCAGATTAACAAGAAACACTTCTTTACCCTTGCATCCAGAACCGGTAATGGCGTCACTTCAGGATAGATTTTACCGATCAGAACTTCACTTCCATCTTGCATAAAACTTCCTGAAGCAAACGGAAATAACTTCGAGTTAAAGCCCCAATTCATTAACACTCTTCCCAAATTTCATGGTTTAGAATCGGAGGACGCATACTTCTTTATTAGGAAATTTGAAGAAGTATGCCTCATGATGCATATACCCCAGTTAGGAGACAATGCCGTTAGGTTACGTTTCATACCTTTTTCCCTAACAGACCTAACTAAGAAATGGTTGTACAGCTTGGCAGCAGATTCAGTCACGACATGGAATGATTTCGTCAAGGCCTTCTTGAAGAAATTCTACCCAATTCACAAAACTGCCCTCATTAGGATGAACATTATGCAGTTTAGGTAAGAACCGAGCGAACCATTTTAGAGATAATTTGAGCGATTCAAAGATCTCCTAACTCAGTGCCCTAATCATGGCGTGGAGAAATGGCGTCAGTGTCAGATTCTCTACGATGGTCTAAACTATCAAACAAAGGCCTTGTTAGAAACGATGTGTCAGGGAGGGTTCTTGCAGAAGGATGAGAATCAGGGTTGGAATTTATTTGAGGATTTAGCTGAGAAAACCCTGCAATGGGAGCCAGCCTCGGAGAAACCTAGGAATTCACAATCTATAGCTTCAAGAGGAGGGCTCCTATCTCTAAAATCATCCATAGCTGCCGAGGCTAAGATTGCTACCCTAATGAGAAGGATAGAGGCTCTGGAAACTAAAGAGCCTGTCAATGTCAACCAGATCAACCCACCACCAATTCACAATCCGGGTTGTTCGTATTGTCAGACACCAAACCATGTCTTTGAAGAGTGCCCTATTTTCCACACCCAACAAGTGCCACCGGAACACCTAAACGCGGCTTATTCACGGCCACCACACAATCCCTACTCACAAACATACAATCCCAGCTGAAGAAATCACCCCAATTTCTCCTGGGCCCAAAACAATCCTCCCAGGCTTAATTTTTCCAACAATTTTCACCATCTTACTCTCCACCAACTTTTCCCAGTCAAGCCCCAGCTTCCTCCTCCTAAGGCTCACAATGGAAAAGAAAATCAGTAAATTGGAGGAGAGCATAGAGGCTTTCATAAAGACCCAAACCGCTTTTATGCAAAACCAGGGACAAACTCTGAACAATCATTCACAGGCTATATCGAGATTGGAAATGCAGATGAGCCATTTAGCTAGCTCCCTAAGTGAAAGACCAAAAGGTACTTTGCCTAGTCAGCCGCTAGTTAACCCAAAAACCTCCAATCAAGCATATGAAATTCAGGATCCATCGATTAAGCAGTGCAATGTGTTCACACACTGCGATCTGAAAAGAAGGTAGACAACCAGGTCTATCAACAGAAAAGTTCAGTCCATCCTGATCCCACTCCAACCTCCCCTCTGCTAGTTCCTCCCAATCCGCTCCACCAACATCTGACGAGTAAAAAGCTGCTGAACAAGTTCATAAGCCTGTAACACCCTTTCCAACAGGCTTAGGAACAACAATAAGAATATGCACATGGAGAAAATGCTTGAGATGTTCAACCAGGTCAAATTGAATGTGCCACTTCTTGACGCTATCCAACAAGTCCCCGCTTATGCCAAATTTCTTAAGGACATGTGTACAAAGAAGAGAAAGACCAATGTGCCCAAGAAAGTGTTCTTGGCAACCAATATAAGCGAAATTCTATCTGGTCCCATTCTGGTGAAATACAAGGATCCCAGATGTCCCACCATTTCCTGCACCATAGGACAGACCAAAATCAGTAGAGCACTTCTTGACCTGGGAGCAAGTATCAACTTGCTACCTCTCTCAGTATACCAGCAACTGGGTTAGGCGAGCTAAGCCCAACTCGAGTCACCATTCAGCTAGCTAATCGATCTGTGAAGATCCCGAAGGGGAAAATCACAGACGTCCTTATCCGGTCGGGGATTTCATTTACCCCGTTGACTTCATTGTGATTGAGACCCAACTGTATCCAATCTTAGGTCTCAAACTCCCGTTATCTTAGGGCGCCCATTTCTTGCTACAGCCAATGCCATAATCAACTGTATGAACGGGTCCATGCGATTGACTTTTGAAGACATGACGAAGGAAGTCAATGTCTTCAATCTTGGAAGACAACCTAGGGATGTCAATGATCAAACATTTGAGGTCAATTCTATTGAAAACCTGACCAGTGAGCATGAGGAAAGCATGGAGACAGAAACTGAGGCAGAGTTTGATCTGGAGGCTGAGGATTTTAATCTAGACCAGATCTTAGATTCAGTAGTGGATTGGGCATCAAGCCCAAGTGTACCTCATCAAAGGATTGAAAACCCAGAGATTGCCTCCAATGAAGCAGTACCTTCCCTAGAGCTAAAAGCCTTGCCTGAACACCTCAAGTACGCCTACCTGGGCGGAAAGGACACCTTGCCAGTCATCATAGCATCCCACCTGACTGAGTAACAAAGAGGACAGCTTAATGTCTATTCTGAAAAGACATAGGGAAGCTATTGGATGGACGATAAAGAACATCAAGGGAATAAGTCCAGCCATAGTGCAATATAGAATCCATTAAGTCGATGAAGCAACCCCTAGGAGGGACCCACAATGAAGGCTTAACCCTTTCATGCAAGAGGCAGTTAAGGCTGAAATTCTAAAACTATTAGATAATGGGATAATTTATCCCATTTCTGATAGTTAATGGGTTAGCCTTGTTGATGCGGCCCGCAAAAAAGGCTGGCTTAACGGTGGTAGAAAATGAGGAAAAAGAGTTAGCACAAAACAGACTGCCTACCAAGGTCGTGTTTGTATCGACTACAGGAAGCTGAATATAGCTACCCGTAAAGACCACTTCCCGCTACCCTTCATCGACCAAATGCTTGAGCGTTTGGCTGGACATGAGTACTACTGCTTTCTAGATGGGTACTCGGGATACAATCAAATCCCCATTGCTGCAAAAGACCAGGAAAAGGCGACGTTCACCTGCCCGTTCGGAACTTTTGCTTATCGGCGCATGCCTTTTGGATTGTGCAATGCTCCCACAATGTTCCAACGGTGCACGCTTAGTTTGTTCTCTGACATGATGGAATGTTTTCTTGAGATTTTCATGGATGACTTCTCCATCTACGGAGATTCATTTGATCAGTGTCTTCATCACCTAGAGTTAGTGCTACAAAGATGCATTGAGAAGAACCTAACTCTAAACTGAGAAAAATGTCACTTCATGGTGAGACAAGGGATTGTCTTGGGCATGAGATTTCGAGGAGAGGCATAGAAGTGGATAAGGCTAAATTAGAAGTGATTGCTAAGCTTCCACCACCCAAAAGCATCAAGGATATTAGATCCTTTTTAGGGCATGCTGGGTTCTATCGACGGTTTATTAAGGACTTTAGCAAAATCGCGAGGCCCTTAACCAACCTGCTCGCTAAGAACGTGCCCTTTGATTTCAATGATGAATGTTTCAAGTCATGGGGGAAGTTTAAGCAAGAACTTATTTCTGCGCCTATTATTTCTGCTCCTAATTGGGCCCAGCCATTTGAAATCATGTGTGATGCATCTGATTTTGCTATTGGCGCTGTTTTAGGACAGCGCATCGATAATAGGCAACACGTGATTTAATATTCGAGTAGGACCTTGAATGACGCTCAACAGAATTATACAACGACTAAGAAGGAATTCTTGACCGTTGTCTTTGCGTTAGAAAAGTTCCGGCCCTACTTGTTAGGTTCGAAGGTGGTGATTTTTATGGATCACTCGGCTCTGAAATACCTCATGACCAAGAAGGAAGCAAAAGCCCGACTGATTCGGTAGATCCTTTGCTTCAAGAATTTGACTTAGAAATCCGGGATAAACGAGGTATAGAAAATGTGGTCGCTGATCATCTCTCACGAATTCCGAATGCACCAACCATCCAAGCTCCGATCAACGAGGATTTCCCAGACGAGCACATCCTATCCATTCTTAAGGACCCTGGTATGCGGACATTGTTAATTACCTGGTCACGGGACAATTACCCGCTAACTTGACAAAGCAAGACAAATACCGCTTCTTTGCCCAAGTACTGTACTTCTTGGGAAGAACCGTATCTTTTTAAGTATTGTGCCGACCAAATTATTAGACGATGCATACCAGAGGAGGAACATTGGAGTGTGCTCAGCTTTTGCCATGATCTTGCATGCGGAGGACACCCCGGTCTCCGCAATACTGCAGAGAAGGTTCTACAAAGTAGGTTCTATTGGCCCACTCTGTTCAAAGACTCATATCATTTTTACAAGTCATGCGCAAATTGTCAGAAAATTGGGAAAATTTCAAGAAAAGACATGATGCCCCTGAACCCGATCCTTGAAGTTAAAATTTTTGATGTTTGTGGTATCGATTTCATGGGGCCATTCCCCAGTTCCTTCGGCAACCAGTTCATTTTGGTTGCTGTAGATTATGTCTCTAAGTGGATAGAAGCTATGCCAACTAAGACGAATGACAACAAAGTGGTTGCAAAATTTCTCAAAGAGAACATCTTCTCCTGATTTGGCACCCCATAGCGATAATCAGTGATAATGGATCACATTTCTGTAACAGAGTTTTTGAAGTTCTGATGCGAAAATATTCCATCAATCACAAGTTATCTACTCCGTATGATCCCCAGACAAATGGGCAGGTCAAAATCACCAACCGACAGATCAAGCTCATTCTGGAAAAGGCTGTAGGACAAAACGAAAGGATTGGTCGGTTAAGCTCAATGATACATTGTGGGCTTACCGCACTGCTTTTAAGACAGTTTTAGGGATGTCTCCTTATAGAATCGTGTTTGAAAAAGCCTGTCATCTGCCAGTAGAGTTAGAACACCGGGCCTTCTGGGCAATTAAGCAACTCAACTTTGATCTGACCAAGGCTGGTGAACCTTGGAGACTGCAGATTTCAGAATTAGAGGAGATACAGAATGAAGCCTATGAGTGCCCGAATCACCAAGAGCAAGACTAAACTTTTTCATGACCAAATCATAACCCGGAAAAACTTTGCACCGGGAGATAGGGTTCTTCTGTATAACTCTAGGCTTCATATTTTCGCGGGGAAGCTGAAAACTCGTTGGTCGGGACCGTTCATTGTGCACACTGTTTTCCCACACGATGCTGTGCTTATTGCAGACCCTAAGAACAACACGGAATTCAAAGTGAGTGGGCAAAGACTAAAACCCTTCTTGACCAATGAGCCTATGACTCCGGATGATAGTTTGCTGACTCTTTTTGCCCCGTACACCTAACCACAACAAATAAATAAAAAAACAAAAAAAATTGTTTATATGCTTACCCCTTCTACATTCTTTTTGACATTTCTTTAGCCTATTCGTACTTGGCCGGCCTGTGTCCACGAAGACAGTGACATCATTTCTTCCCTCTATTTATTGCATTGCATTTCCATATGCATCATTGAGGACAATGCATTAGATAGGTATGGGGGGTGCTAACACTTTTTCTTTTTCCTTTATTCTTTCTTTTCTTTCAAAAAAAATCTCCAGATTGAAAAGAAATTTCATACTCTTTATAAAAATACCAAAAGATTATAGGAATTATGGGAACCTTATTAATGAATCTTTATTTTTGCCTAAATAAATAAGAAAGATTGGTTTGACTAAAAAGTTAGAAGGGATAAAGAAAATAACTCATACCGTTTATTTAGCCTTAGTAGAATATGCATAACCCACACACATGCTTGGGATTAGAGACACAATTCTGAAAAAAAAAAGAAAAGAAAAGCTGGATAATTGTGCCTCAAGAAGCATGATTACTCACGCAAAAAAAAATTCTATATACAATAATGTATAAATAAATCTTGATTTCCTGGCCTACTCCACTTGCATATTTGACTTGAAGGGTGTTTTTCCACCTGGTACCCTAAGACCATCTGGTTTGGAAGTCATCGGTTTGATATGTGTTACATAAGTGAAGTAGAAAGCCTAATGGAACCAAGAATAATAAGTAAATATTAATAAAATTAAATGATATTCAAAGTTGAGTTGAAAAATCCCAAGCACATCACACTTACACATTATGCATATCTATCTAAAGTAAAATAAAAGAATGAGTTAGAAGTACAAGATCCTTTCTAAATTTGAAGAAAAACCATATTTCTTCTTTTATGAAGGCTAAAGTATAAGAGGACTCATGGGGTTTAAACCTAATTCTTACATCATTCGGTCATTTTTACTTAGATGACTGAAAGTTCTTTTTCATGAAAAAAAAGAGAGAGAAAAATTCTTTCTAACAACTAACTTCTTTTCTTTACTTACTAGATTTTGTGGGTGCAATCCACTGAAAACCCTCAGGAGACAACACTCCTCCTCTAGGGAAAACCTAGAGGTTTAAAGGCTTGTTGCACATGCTCAATGCAATCGCATCACCTGCGAAAGTAGTATAATAATTTTCGTATTTTTGTTTTGCTCGCGATGAGCAAAAAGATAAGTGTGGGGGTGTGATTAGTCTCTAATTTTGCATAATTCTCATCACATTCTCATATTTATTTCATGTAAAATTTTGCTAATAAAAACTTGCTTGCTTGATCCTAGGTCCATGGCGTGAAAATGAAGAAAAAACCTAAATCACTATTTAATTGGTGATTAAAAGCCTCCCAAGTAGCCATTGACTTTAGGGTGAAGATTTTGTCAACCCAGGGTATCAAATCGCAAATCTAGAAGATCAAGGCATCAGAAGACAGTCTGGGCGACGCACTGCCCGAAGCCAGGCGCGCGCACCTGCGCTTTGGGCCACATGCCGTTCACATGGCCCCCTTTCCCCTGGTGCCTATAAATACCCCCCCAGGGGTCTTCAGTTTGAGGAGATCCTGAGCTTTAGCAAGTTTTTGTAATCTTATTTTTAGGTTTGCAGTTGTTGTTGTGTTTTTCTTCTAGTTGTTGTTTTAGCCATTAGAGTGAAAGAGAGAGAGTGTGTAAGTGTTGTATTTAAAGGTTGACAAGCTAATACAAGTGCTACTTCTCTTCCTTCTTTCAATTTACTTGTGCTTTCCTTTGCTTTTACTTCATTGTTGTAGTGTAAACTCATTGCTCTTTATTTCTTCCTTTTGTTGTTTCTTGTTGTAGTGTAACTCCCTTCCTCTCCACTTCTTTTTCTTGTTGTTTCTTTTACTTTTATGGCTAACTAACTTTTCTATAGCATGGCTAACTAACTACTAACCCACTAAACTCTTACTACTTCATTGATAACTCGTATGAGTCAATAGTGTGAAACAAGCTTTGTGCAAACAAGAGCTATGGCATCTTAAGACGAGGGTTCTAACTCTAACTTACCTACAAGTATTTACCTTCGTATATTTCATACTTAAATGGTTTTTTGATGATCTATGGGTTTTGTACTTTGCTTGTTGTTGTAAGTTAGAGACTTTTCTTTTAACTTTGCTGATACCATTAGTGCACTCGTGTCTTCCTGTATTCTCGCTTCTATTGGATCTTGATATGAGAATGTCCGAGTTTTTGCCATGTAAAGCAAAGTTATAGGAAGAACTTTTACTCGATTTCCACGGGAATAGTTCCAATGCACAAGGTTGTGTTTGCCTTTGATCCATCGTGAGGTTATCTTCTAAAAGTTAGAAATTAGTGGGAGCACTTAGTAGAAAGTTAGCCATGCATTTTTACAACTAAAAAAAATTCACTTTTACAAACCACTAAAAAATTTTCCTAACAATTCTTAAAATAACTTGTTTTCACTTTTCAATTCTTTATTTGGAAACAAGAACTTTCTTTCTTCTTGAACTTTGAAGCCGCATCAAGCTTTCATCGCTCTCCCTCCTTGTAGATCCGACCCGTATAGCCACTTCGCTACTACAGAAGAATCGCAAAAGCAGTAACATCAACCCACACTTCCTTCTCTTATTTTAGTGCTTACTTTTTGCCGATCAGAGAGCACCAGTACTATTGTTAAGAAGAAGGATGTGAGTATGAGATTATGTGTTGACTATCGGAAATGAATAAGGCCACTAGCAAAAATAAGTACCCACTTCCTCGGATTGATGACTTATTTAATCACTACAAGGGTCTTGTGTATTTTCTAAGATAGACCTTAGGTCGGGGTATCATCAGTTAAAGTTCAAGCCAGAAGATGTATATAAATCGACTTTAGAACGAGATACGCACATTTTGAATTCTTAGTCATGCCTTTTGGACTCACTAATATCCCAGCAGCATTTATGGACCTAATGAATCGAGTGTTTCAACCATATCTTGATCAGTTTGTGGTGATATTTATCGATAATATTTTGATCTATTCAAAGAATAGGGAAGATCATAAAAATCATCTTAAAACTGTCCTCCAAATCTTGAGGGAGAAGCAACTTTATGCAAAATTGAAGAAATGTGAATTTGGTTGGAACAAGTAGGGTTTCTTGGCCATATTATAACCAAGGAGGAAATATCAGTAGATCTAATGAAAATTGAAGCAATCAAAGATTGGCCTAGACCCACAAATGTTACTAAAGTTCGAAGTTTCCTGGGGTTAGCTGGATACACAGAAGATTTGTAGAAGGATTCTCTCTAATTGTGGCACCATTAACACAACTAATTAGAAAGAATAAGAAGTTTGTATGGGGAGAAGAACAAGATAAGAGTTTCTTGAGGTTAAAACAAAGCTAACATCTGCTCCTGTTCTAATTGTACCCTCGGGAACTGAAGGATTTGCCATCTATAGTGATGCGTCAAAATTGGGACTGGGATGTGTGTTAATGCAACATGGGAGAGTTATTGCCTATGCATCCCGGCAATTAAAAATTCATGAAAGAAATTACCCCACTCATTATTTGGAATTAGCCGTTGTGATTTTTGCTTTAAAGATCTGGCGACATTACTTGTATGAAATATCTTGAGAAATCTTTACTGACCATAAAAGTTTGAAGTACATTTTCACACAAAAAGAACTAAATATGAGGAAGAAGAGATGGCTAGAACTAATGAAAGATTATGATATTACTATCCAATCCACCCTAAAAAGGCTAAGTGGTGGCTGATGCCTTGAGTCGGAAATCAGGAGGAACAGTGGCCACTCTGATAACTCGCCAAACAAGGTTATAAGAGATCTGAAGAAATGCAAGTAGAGGTGCGAGTCATTGATCCATCCAATGCTAAGTATCAATTGAATCAAGTAAGTATTCAATTTGATCTATATGACAAAATCAAAGAGGCCCAACAAAGAGATGCTCAAATAAGAAAAATTATGAAAAAGGTACTAGAAGGAGAACTCAAGGAGTTTCAAATTGAAGATGATGTACTGAGATTCAGACGCAGATTATGTGTGCCGGATGTAGCAGAGATTAAGGAAGAAATAATGCAGGAAGCTCATTGTACCCCGTGTACAGCTCATCCGAGGAGTACAAAAATGTATCAGGATTTGCGTCATAACTTCTGGTGGGATGGAATGAAAATGGATATTTTCAATTTTATCCACAAGTGTTTAGTATGTCAGCAAGTAAAAGCAAAACATAAGAAGCCCCCAGGATTGCTGGTACCATTACCAATTCCTGAATGGAAATGGTGTCACATTGCCATGGATTTTGTTACTGGACTTCCTCGGACATCCCAAGGACTAGATATAGTCTGGGCAGTGGTAGATAGACTTACTAAATCTGCCCACTTTCTACCTATCTGAATCAATTATTCTATGGAAAGACTGGCTCAAATATATATCTGAGAAATAGTTAAACTACATGGAGTACCTGAGCCCACTGTATCAAATCAGGATCCTAGATTTCAATCTAGATTTAGGAGGAGCCTGTCTGAAACTATGGGCACTAAGTTGCAACTTAGTACAGCAGCACACTCCAAAACAGATGGACAATCAGAGAGAACTATTCAAATATTGGAAGATATATTGAGGACTTGTGTATTAGATTTTGGAGAAAGTTGGGACAACTATTTACCTTTAGTGGAGTTTGCTTATAATAATAGTTATCAGTCCGCCATTGGTATGCCTCTGTTTGAAGCATTGTATGATAGAAAATGTAGATCACCGATCTGTTAGGAAGAAGTTGGGATAGAAGGATATTCAGCCTTGACATAATTCAAGAATCTACAGATAAGATCAAGTTAATTAAGGAAAGGATGAAAACAGCCCAGAGCAGGCAGAAAGCTTATGCAAATAATCGCCGCAGACCACTGAAATTTGAGGTAGGGGATAAAGTTTTTCTGAAGGTATCTCCTATGAAGGGAGTGAGATGCGCCGGCAATAAGAACAAATTAGCTCCTAGATATGTTGAACCATTTGAAATATTGGATAGAATTGGACCGGTTGCTTATCATTTAGCCTTACCTCCAGTTTTGGAGAGGATGCACAACGCATTTCATGTCTCTCAGTTAAGGAAGTATGTACCTAATCCTGACCACATAATCTCTTATGGACCTCTGTAAATACAAAAAGACATGTCATACACGGAAGAGCCAGTGCAATTCTTAGATAGTAAGGAGAAACAATTGAGAAACAAAATTATTTCTTTGGTCAAGGTTTTATGGAGGAATCAAATATAGAAGAAGCAACTTGAGAACTAGAAGAGGAGATGCGGAAGGACTATCCACATTTGTTTCAAGGTACGTTGAGTTTCGAGGACAAAACTTCTATAAGGAGGGTAGAATGTAACACTTACCTTAACTAATCACCTTTTTCTTAATACTTGAATGCTTTAGGGAGATGATGTGGATACAAGTATTCATGTAAGAAACTTATACTATACATTATACTATACATATTAGTATGTATATATTAGCATGTATATATATGGTTTATACACACACACATGCATGTTGACTTTGTTACCATACCCTCACCATACTTGTGGGTACAAGTACTTCATGAAGGGGGAGGGATGTGAACCTTACTTATAGGTGTAAGGTATAGGTGTAGAGAGATGGTGTTAGGGGGGCACTTGTCATTATATTATTGAAGGGAATGGAGTATAAATACGGGGGAAATGAAGAGAAAATTCTCATTTGGCAATACTCTTTCTCTCTCTTCATTTCAAACTCCAAATCCCCTTCTTTCTTCCCCTTTTGCAGCTGGCCAAGGCACCAGCGGCAGCCAAGCATTTTCCCTCTATTTCTTCACTCACTCACTCTCTTTCTCCCTCTCATTCCCTTTACAAATCATTCCTTTACTTCCTTTATACTAAAAAGGCTTCCTTTTACCTATATTATCTCCTCCAAAGACCAAATAGAACATGATAAAGTGGTGATCTAACATCACCTTAGAGGAAAATTCTTGAAGACAAGGTTGACCTAGGATAACAAGTTAGGAGGGTGATATTAGTTGAAGAAGGTAAGTAAATCCTTAAGACTACTACCCCTCTTATACTCTTTTAACTAAGAACTAATCATGATGTTGTTATGGCCTTGTAGACTCCATTATAGCGAGTGACCAAGTGTGATAAAGGTATATTCTCTATAAGGGTGAGTAGAACATCCGGACTCTAGTATAATAGTAGGTAGTGTAAAACTTGAAATAATTAGAAATTTCTAAGTTATATGTGAACGTGAAATTGAATGATAATGCATGTGTATGGTTTATAGATTTTATGTGTACATAATCTTATGGTAATCATGTTGTAGCTATTTTCATGTATGTTTAACATTGTGTATGATTGTGTGTATACATGGTAGTTAACCACATGTCTTTTTAGAGAAATAGTTCTATGGATAAATATGATACTTGATGCTATGCATATAATTTTGCCTACGCATATATTAAGATGACATGATATGTTGGTTATCTTAAAAAGGCTTGCATGTTATTAATTTAGCAAGTGGTTACTTATACATGTTAATGATTTCCATAATGTTGGCATCATGTAAAGTAGAAATCATGAGAATCGTCTATGTTGGAATTATTTTATGAATCCTCACATGTTGTTATTACATGAAGGATATAATTGTTGCATATTTGGAGGAAGGGAACGGGTTGAATCAGAAGTGACCGAAGGGGAGAATATACGATAATGTATAGGAGGAAGGGACCGAGTGGAACCGGAGGTGATCGAGAAGGGGAGAATATTGCGTTAAATAATGTATAGGAGGAAGGGTGATTGAGGCTAAACCCTGCACACAAAATACGGAATTATAGAACTTAAGAAAGAAGAATGTGCAAGTGCTCAATTCTTCGCGATAGCAAGTGGCTATGCGGGTCGTGATCCACAAGGAGGGTTTTGCGATAGAAGCGTTTACAGTTTTATTGAAATCGTTATAAAAACCAAACGAGAGTTCTTCTCTGCTTTTAAGTTAAGAAAAAGAAAATTATGTTAAAGTTAGAAGAAAATGAAAGATGAAGAAGGTGGAAAAAATCAGAAAAACAATGAAAGCGACTATGTACAAATGGAGTGAGTGGAGAAGAAAGAGTTGAAAGAGGTGGTGATTTAATTTACAGAAATGAAAGAAAGGAAAGAAAAGGAAGGAATACTTACCTAGTTTAATTGATGACTTACCTGGAAACCTTTTGCAAGTTCTACCTTTTTGCTTCGGAGGCATTCAACGCATAGATCATAAACTCGAGCTCAGTCCCCGTGCACATTATATCTTCAAGCATACCAAGAACGAAGTGATGCGGAGCTTGGAAGAGGAGAACGTCTTCATGAAACTATCGCTGGCTCTCACGTAGCTTAGTTATACTCGCTTTAGAATTCACTTGTAAACTCAACAAATACAACCAAGGTAAAGTAGAAAGAGAAGAGGAAAGAAAAACAAAATACGAACATAAAAAGAAGCTTTTACCTTTATTACTTGCAGAGACAATGGAAGAAAGGAGGAGGGTACATCGGTGTCACTCTCAACATCAGCCTCTCTCTCTTACTTACATGAATCTTCTTCTACCCTAAGTTTACATACAAGTTACATAAAAAGAAAAGAAAAACCTAAACTATAAAGAATTAAAACTAGGCTAAATCCTAATCTGCATGGTCGTCCCATTTCAGCACAAAGAATGGCCTTTTATAGGCCAAAAACCCAACAACTAGAATCCCGGGGAGAACGGGGGAGCAAACGCCCCCCCTAACTCCCCAACAATGCCGCGGAAACGCGGCTTTTGCCGCGTTTCCGCGGCCAGGGTGTGGCCAGGTGGCCACACCCTGTTGGTGGGTCGCGCTGGTTTGGCCTTCTGACTTTATCTGGAGTTGGTTTTGCAGTTTGAGTCCCGGATTCTGACGAAATGGCCTTGGATTTTTAGTTTTAACCGATCGATTCTGAGAGGATTCTTCTCAACCAGTTTTCCACCTCTTGATTTTGCACTGATTTACTTGGTGCGAATTAATTCTGATTTAATTCAGATTTTGGTGGGCTTTGGGTTTATTTCTGTTCATCTCCTTAAAGATTGGGCCTGCAAATAAATTAAACAATTAATTAGGACAATGCAGGCTTTTATTCTATAATAAGTATGGACATATGATATTAAATATGCAACATTAGCGACTAATCACCCCCATACCTATCTTTTGCTCGTCCTCGAGCAAAACAACTAAACTATACTAAGGATTATTAGACCACTTTCGCAGGTTACGCGATTGCACTGAGCATGTGCAACAAGCCGTTAAACTTCTAGGTTTCCCCTAGAGGACGAGTTTGTCTCGTGAGGGTTTTTAGCGGATTGCACCCACAAAATCCATAAAGAAAGGGAAATAAAGAGTTAGTATTTTCGAAAAGCATTTTGAAAGAGAAAAATATTTGAAATATAATTGTAAGATCTAAGCAATCTATAAGTTATAGGAAAACTGAATTTTTCAATCCTAAACTTAGTCTCTATTCAAAAATTTGTTATCAATCAAAGTAAGGAGTCAAATTGTACTTCTCATCTAGTCTATTACTTTACCCAAAGTCATATGCACCTTGTGACTGTGAAAATTTTGACTAAGGGTTCATTAACTCTAACTCTTATGCCTTATTTATTTATATATAAATATATACTTTTTTGTGGTATTATTCCTTAGTTTTATTAGGCTTTCTAATCTGCCCATGTAACGAGCCTTTAATCGATGATTCTCAAACCAAACGGTCTTAGGGCACCGGGTGAGAAAACACCCCAAGAACTTAAGGACTCGAGCAAACAAGGCCACAAAACTAAGGGTTTTATTATATGGACCCCTTTTAGGCGTGAATACTTATGCTTTATTAGGCACAAATACCCAGCTTAATCAGAGGGTTATATATATATATATATATATATATATATATATATTAATTATATATATATATATATATATATATATATATATATATATATATATATATATATTATAATATATATATATATATATATTATTTCTTTCAAACTTATCTAATCATCTTTCGCATAAATACTAAGGCTTGCTTAGGCCAAAGCACCTAGCTAATCAATAATTAGATTTGTTTATCTTTTTTTTTTTCTTTTTTTCCAAACTTATCTAATTATCTTTCGCATAAATACTAAGGCTTGCTTAGGCCAAAGCACATAGCTAATCAATAATTAGATTTGTTTATTTATTTTTATATTTTTATAAGGCATAAGAATCTTTGTTTTTGAACCCTAAGTGTGTAAGTGTATGAGGTGTGCATACTTCATCAAGGTAAAGATCAAGACTAAATTACTTTGACAAATTATCTTCCTAACCCTTAAAATTAAACAAATAATCTTATTTTGACCAAGTATAGAAATCCTAATTTGGATTCTCCTATTCCTTAAAATTAACTTAATTTCTTACAAAAAATATGTCAAAATATTGTTTCCATTTTCAAAAAGTTTTTAAAAGTAAAGAAAAATGTTAATAAATTTTTTAATTTTTATTATTATTATTTTTTTTAACAAAAGAAAAGTTATGTTAGACCCTCCCCCACACCTATCTCATGCATTGTCCTCAATGTATGAATTAATGCATAGATGCATGAAAAAGAAGAAAGGGAAGGAAAAGGTTACCTTAAGGTGGTGGTTCCGGTGGTGGTCGGATTGGTCCACGAAACGCGGCCCAATCAACTTTTCTTGGGGCTCAGAGGAACCACCAGAAATATCTTTAATATAACCAGTAAAAAGATTTGTCCATAAAGGATTTTTATTAAGTATTTGACCCCATCTAATTTTCATATTCCATAATTGATTTCGGAGTCAAATTTGTCAACCACCTCGTCCCAAAAAGGAGTATGAAATGATAGAATGATTGACTTGGACTCAGGAAGTACAGAAACTAATACCGACTCCGGAAGGTGACTTAAGTCGAGTAAAGGTTCAGGAGTCAAAATAGGTTCAGAAAATGGGTCCAAGTCAAGAAGTTAAAACTCTAGTCCACATTTATTTTCTAACAATGGAATGTGACCTAATATGGGTGATTCAAGTTCAAGAATGATAGGTGGAGGAATCAAAACTGACTCTAAAATATTACTCAAGTTTGTAACAAAACAGGAGTCAATATTGATTCAGAAAGTTGAACTGGATCACAGATTTGAGAATCTAGGTCACATATCTCATTGAGTTCAATATCAAAAAATGGAGAACTTGCCAATTTATCAATGGGACTTTCAAAATTGTAAAGTTGGTCAAGTTCAACATGATGATCATCAAAGATGGGTGATTCAATTTCATGATGAATAGGCACAGGATCCAATGTTGATTCCGAGAAAAGATTGAAAGCAGGTGAAGACACCGGAGTCATTATTGAATCAGGAAGTAAAATTGGATCACTAAGTTGTGGTTCAGGATCATATTCATTTTCAAGTTCTATTTCAAGAAAAGGATAACTTGCTAAACTGTCAATATCTTTTCAAAATTTGGAGTTTGGGCAAGTTCAAATGGTTGTTCTGAAATGGAATCTTGATTTCCAAAACTACAGGACTCTTCGGCTCTAACAGAATGGTTGGTGACATCAGAACTGGTCCAACGGTGAGAATGTAGAGATTAGACCATCATATCTATGTCACGATTACGAGTGTTTTGAGCCTGAGTCATGGCTTTAAGCATCTTTTCATAATTGATAGATTCATTGTTTTGATAAAAGATGAAGAATTGTCTTGAAAGTGGTAGTGAAATTGTGAGTCCATTAGATTTTGGGATTTGTGTTTAGACTCACGCATACTCATTTCCAAAATTAATGGTTTCCTATTTTGGACGGGTGGAACTGAGTATGAATCTTGAAAATATTGTGGACTAGGTGGAGAAGGAGGACAAGTTGGTTGATAATTATGCTCGGGGGAGGTGAATCCCACTGACTCTGTGAAGAGTTGAAATCATTCTGAAAATTATATTCATACGATGGGGGGCATGGGTTATATTCATTCGGATAAGACCAATCTGGCACACTAGGTTGGTTAAAGTTATGATATGCCGGGTTGGTAATATCCGAAAAAGAATTCGATGTGTAATATGGATTACTATTAAAGTTGAAAAAATTATTATTATAAGCCATATCACACAATAGAATACAAACAAAAAGAAAGAAGAAAAAAACAAACAAATAAACAAACAAAGAAAAAGAAAAAAAAATTCTAACCTAAGTTAGGGTAGACCTATGACCTAGACGACTCCTAACTGATTAGACTTTCCACGGGAGGTCCAATGCAGACTTTGACCATAAGCTAATCAGCCAGGTCAGGGCAAGGTTGGTGGGAGGTTTTCCGTCAAAGAAGTTCCTTAATTAAATAACCACCAACCTTCGGCCTTTCGGCCCTCAATCCCTTTCCTAGACACTGATTTTGCAGGAGTCAAATTCTAACACCTTTCCCCTTAGGATAATCTCCTAATTGAGTCCGAGATGTCCCTAGGGCCAACGTCTACTCATTTTAGTTAGGCTTGGGTTAGTGAGTGCTTTGAATCTGATTTTTGGGCTAAGGAAGGGTGATTAAATCCCCACCTTATCTTGTTATGGGTGGTGCCCTTAAAATCAATTTGTGCAAGTGTACAAGATATGTAAATAGGATTCACTCAAAGCAATGAAATCACCCAAGAGATGAGTCCTATTCTACATGCAATGCATACGTACCTTTCTCCAGCACTCTTCAACAGTAAAAATAAATGAATTGAAAAAACGCGTGCCTAAAATGCAAACGTCTAATCAATTTTAACTTTGCAACAAACGTTTTACTGTTGATTATTAGCAGGCTTATGTGATGGCATATAGGAAATAAAGAATTGCAGCAAACTAGAATTTTTGTAAACTAAGCAGCCCTGCAAAAAGCTGTTAGTAGTCAACTCTTCATTGCCGCGGTTCTGCGGCTTTTGCCATGGAAACGCGGCAATTCAGAGGGCCCTTGGTCTCTGCTTTCTAGAGCAGAGGCCAAGGCCACTTGTATGTCACTGCGATATTAATTTCCTGCTTTGATTGCCCTGTAACCTGCAACAAAGAAGAAAATTCGTTTTGTTCTAAAAAATTTTCAAAAAAAATTCAGATTTCAATAAAAAACATGTTACCCTCCCGGCAATGGCGCCAAAATTTGATTGAGGTACAACCTTGCACACAAAATATAAAATTATAGAACTTAAGAAAAAAGATGTGCAAGTGCTCAATTCTTCCGCGATAGCAAGTGGCTATGCGGGTCGTGATCCACAAGGAGGGTTTGCGAAAAAAAGCGTTTACAGTTTTATTGAAATCGTTATAAAAATCAAACGAGAGTTCTTCTCTATTTTAAGTTAAGAAAAAGAAAATTATGTTAAAGTTAGAAGAAAATGAAAGATGAAGAAGGTGGAAAAATCAGAAAAATAATGAAAGCGACTATATACAAATGGAGTGAGTGGAGAAGAAAGAGTTGGAAGAGGTGGTGATTTAATTTACAGAAATGAAAGAAAGGAAAGAAAAGGAAGGAATACTTACCTAGTTTAATTGATGACTTACCTGGAAACCTTTTGCAAGTTCTACCTTTTTGCTTCGGAGGCGTTCAACGCATAGATCATAAACTCGAGCTCAGTCCTCGTGCACATTATATCGTCAAGCATACCAAGAACGAAGTGATGCAGAGCTTGGAAGAGGAGAACGTCTTCATGAACTATCGCTGGCTCTCACGTAGCTTAGTTATACTCGCTTTAGAATTCACTTGTAAACTCAACAAATACAACCAAGGTAAAGTAGAAAGAGGAAGAGGAAAGCAAAATAAAATACGAACATAAAAAGAAACTTTTACCTTTATTACTTGCAGAGACAATGGAAGAAAGGAGGAGGGTACATCGGTGTCACTCTCATATCAGCCTCTCTCTTACTTACATGAATCTTCTTCTACCCTAAGTTTATATACAAGTTACATAAAAAGAAAAGAAAAACCTAAACTACAAAGAATTAAAACTAGGCTAACTCCTAATCTGCATGGTCGTCCCATTTCACCACAAAGAATGGCCTTTTATAGGCCAAAAACCCAACAACCAGAATCCCGGGGAGATCGGGGGAGCAAACGCTCCCCCTAACTCCCCAACAATGCCGCGAAAACGCGGCTTTTACCGCGTTTTCGCGGCCAGGGTGTGGCCAGGTGGCCACACCCTGTTGGTGGGTCGCGCTGGTTTGGCCTTCTGACTTTATCTGGAGTTGGTTTTGCAGTTTGAGTCCCGGATTCTGACGAAATGGCCTTGGATTTTTGGCTTTAACCGATCGATTCTGAGAGGATTCTTCTCAACCGGTTTTCCACATCTTGATTTTGCCCTGATTTACTTGGTGCGAATTAATTCTGATTTAATTCAGAATTTTGGTGGGCTTTGGTTCATTTCTGTTCATCTCCTTAAAGATTGGGCCTGCAAATAAATTAAACAATTAATTAGGACAATGCAGGCTTTTATTCTATAATAAGTATGGACATATGATATTAAATATGCAACATTAGCGACCAATCAAAGGGACCGGCTTAACGGAGGAGACCGAAGGGAGAGTCTAACTTTATGTTTAACAAGTGTGCTATTATGGTAAGAAGGAAAACATATGTTAAAACTATAAGGAATTGATATTTTTAGACTCTGTGATAGTCGACTTACCTAGGTAAATTCAACTGTATTAGTCGACTAGCCCTTGGGCTAAGTCGACTTTAGATGGGAAAAATGGGTAGACAAGTCCCTGGAAACCACCCTTAGTCGTTCATATATGATAGGTTAGTCGACTAGTCTCAGTTACAGGCAATAAACAGATAGTGGATATTATCTTTGGGTCTAAATTAGTCGACTATAGTTGGTAGACAGTCGCGTAGTACAATGGTTAGTCGACTACCTAAGATAAGATGTCGACTATCTTAAATTACAAACAACCAACAGAGAGTACACATCTTTTTGAGACAGACGTAGTCGACTGTAGATGGTTATAAGTCGACTATACAAGTTAGGGTAGTCGACTAGGTAACCATAGGCAATAAACAGAGAGTGAATAACTTTTTAGGACAGAGCCCAGTCGACTATAGTTTCATTATAAGTCGACTAATAGCAAGTATTAGTCGACTATAGATCGGACAAGTCGACTAACAAGACTCATTTCTGTGTTTGGTCAAGACTTTAGCAAATACCTAAAAATGTGCAAAAATAGTATAAATTATAATTGTTAACCTGATGATAAATCCCAAATAGACACACATAATGGTCATGCATATGTTATTGTTTTACTCACAGAGATGTCGAGCTCACTCTTTTATATTAATCACCTTTAGCTTTGTATAAAGGCAAGGGACTCGTTTAATGACAATACGGGCTAGGTGGCAGCGGGAGATATTTTTACTTTTTTTGGCATATTATTTTGATATGTATATATTGTTTAAGAAAAATTATGTTTAACTTCTATGTTGATGCTTGTCATGAACTTTGAAAATATTGAAATGCTTGTATTATTAAGGTATTTGACTCAGATACTGTGTAATATTGTGGAGTTTATGTAATAGATGATGTGTATGCTATGTTTTCATATGGGTTATCAGATCAATGTCTTGAAAATATGATAAATCATGCTGAGATCATATGCATATAAAGTGAAAAATGTTATAAAGTATTAAGTAGGCTGATGTTAGGCGAAATAGAAGTGTTTTATCTTGATGGGTCCAACGCTTGGATTAAGGATAATCTGTGATGATTGTATTGACTGAAAATTTTAAGACTGGGACCATTATACCAATCGTCCCTGTAAGCCTCTGAGTTCCTAAGATTTCTTGGAGGTTGCATCTCTTAGGTAGCGTAGACCTTCTCCGGATCTGGGTGAATTCCTTTGGATGTAATAACAAATCTAAGGACTTTTCCACTGGCTACCCTCAGGAAGGATTAGGTTGGGCTCATCTTCAACTGGTGAGCTCACATGATGTTCAAACACTCTCTTCAGGTCTGCGAGATGATCACCTTTTTCACGGCTTTTCACAGTAACATCATTCACGTAGTATTCTACAGTCTTACATATATGCTCATGGAAGATTGCATTTATGGCGCATTGATAGGTTGCACCAGCGTTCTTTAAGCCAAAGGGCTTTACTGTGTAGTAGTATACTCCAAAGGCTTCCTGAAAGATGTGTGTTTTTCATCATCATGATACATCTTTGTTGATTATACCCTGAGAAACCATCCATAAAAGACATCATCTCAAAATCACACGTACTGTCAATTATAATATCCATGATCAGGAGAGAGATTCATCTTTGGACAAGCAGTATTAAGATCATAGGAGTTGATGCAAATCCATATCTTTCCATTCTTCTCGGGAACAAGAATTATGTTGGCCACCCAATCAGGATGTTGCTCTTCCCTGAAGAAACCAGAGTTTAAGAGATTCTTGACTTCTGATTCGACTGCTTCCATGATCTTGGGATGAAATTGTTATTATTATTATTTGACTGGCTAGACGTCCAGGTTGATGTTGAGACGATGCATAGAAATCTGGAGATCGAGCCCGAGCATGTCCTCATAATTCCAAGCGAAGACATTTTTATACTCTCGTATGAGATGTATTATGTCTTCTTTCTCAGAAGGTGATAAGCTTTCACTTATGAAAATGGGCTTGGGGTTAGCCTTATCTCCAAGGTTTATTTGAGTCAGTCTATCCTCAGTGGGTGGTTCGCATTGTTCAAGGCGTACATCCCAAAAAGTATTTAGGTGTTTAATCTATGGATCAGAGTCTGACTGGATAAATTCTTCAGATTCAAAAGTATCTTCTTCGTCATCTTCTAAATGGCCGGTTGATACTATATTCACTGAGAGACTTTCGAAGATATCGCCAATGCTGACATTTGAGTCACATGACGATGTTGCTGATGAGCTGCCATGATAGACCTCTTCTTCAGACTCAAAATCTGATGAGACTGGCAGTTCTCTTTGGGTCTTGTGATAGTAATTAGGGCATTTGCCTTTTAGTACAAATGAACGAAGTAGTGCTTGCTTTTCCTTGCTGAAATTAAGGCCCGATCCTTTGGTAAGATCATACCCCATTCTTTCCATCATGTGACGTGACTTTTACCCATAATGAAAGAATTGTGGAGACTAAGAATTACCCTCTGAGCTTTCATAAGCTATGAGCTCAGACTCGATTCTTCCAAATAGAATTGGCTTTTGACTTTCCGCTTGGTTGGTACTTCAAAGAAAGCATTGTATGCGTCTCTGATCTTTTCATGTACCATAAGGGATGACTTTATTGGTGCACGCAATGATGTAAGAGCATTCATTACTGACCAAGGGTCACTGTCTACATCAGTACTGGTGTCAGATGGTACAGAATCAGAGACAAATAAAGAAAAGTAAGCTAAATCTAGATTTTCATTGATAAACCACTCGCCTTCAACATTGGTGGTGGTACTGAAATTGAGCTTATCAATGTTCGTTACAAGAGAATTTATTTCTTAGAGACACTCATCTTCTTCTTCCTCTGTATCTTCTTCGTTTCCAGAATCGGGTTCTTCAGGGTATGGATTCTCATCAGTCTCAAAAGAATCCTGATAAAGGTGGGAATCAGTAAAATAATTCTCGACTCTCTTGAATGGATGCCTTTCGATAATTAACTTTCTTACTTTTCTATCTTCATCAACTATTTCATTACTTGACAAAGAGTGGATCAGACAATGGAGTTGCGGTGAAT
>JAVJIF010033203.1:0-44027 GCA_038442645.1 Agave tequilana | reverse complement strand
TGGAATCTAAAGTGACCTCATGAGCAATTAGGTGTTGGCAAAATTTAGTTGTTGCACTACTGATGCTTCAAACGATGATCAGAGCAGGCCGTTTGGTGGCATAAATTGCTTAGCAATTTGTCGGTGGTGAATTTATAAGAGGTCTTTGTTTTATCATCTATCCTTGTTGATGACAAAGTTCTTAATCATAGGATAGTGGTCATCGATTCAGGAACAGAACATGAAGGGTCCAGTTGATGCTTTAGGTAAGCCTTTGAAAGTAAGTTGAAAGTGGTCTTGAATGAACATTAGAAACATACAACACATATAACAGATACGGAAGTTCACTGACCAATAACCATCATTCGGTCAAGTGTTGTCTTGCCAAGTTTACAAATATTACTTGGACATTGTGCCCCACTTCTCCTGTGTACAGTACAGGCCACAAAGGGAATGAGATATTGCACTGAACATTGCAAACCTCCTAGTTGATAGTGCTAAAAAACCTAAAGGATAGTTAAGGACATAATGCGATCTATTCAATTTTCCTTTTTGATTTATTTTGAGGTTGGAAGGTTGTAACTGGGGAAACCTTTTCAAGAGCCCATCTTTAGTGAAAAGAAAATCAGGTAATATAGCTGGTTTTCTATCTGTTGTGTTCACTGACATGATGGCAGGCCTCTATAGGTTTTCCATGACCTCGAAAATCCCCATTCTTACAGACAACTGGAAATGGATGGTAGCACGCAAAGGATGTAAGGACTTCAGAAGCTAGAAGTAGATGAGCGTGCAATGCCCAATTTGGTCAGCAGGTTCAGCCGGGTAATGAATCAAAACCTGCTGCTCTGTACCAAGTACCAATGTTGCTTGACAGACCATAGATCTATGTTTCCAAGAAGCAATCCTTCCAAAACTGCCTGACATGTCTTTTTTCCCCAGAAAGATCTCATGAATATGGTGTCTTATTTGGACAAATAATATTACAATATGAGAAAGAAACTACTATTTATACAGCATAAATTGTTGGGTGCAAGTTGTGCAACTCCAACCCATTGATGTAAAAGAAATCATTTTGATGGAAAGTGGACAGAATAATACCATTTTGGTTTATGTGTTATCTGCTGAACGGAGTCCTATTTTCGGCACATCAAACCTTCATTTGAGAGTGCGGAAGCCATCTTTGCCCATGGAGATCTACAGGGAAGAATGGCTGCTTTTCAATTTTGGAAGCAAGGCCTGCACAGTGAATTTTGTGGAGAACACACTGCAAGTATTTCATGGGGATTTTGTTGTGTTGACAAATGAATAAGAGATATCCATTCATTATAAGATCGATCTGTCTGCTACTCCAAAATGGGAGTTTGTCTGTTTGTTTGTTACTCTTGCTTGTTCCATCATATGCAAGGCCTTTCCTTCTGTCTGTTCTCAATAACAAGCCTTTATGCATGGATGTGCCTACTTTCTTTTGTCCATAAATGGGGGTACAGCAGTCGGAGAGATGCTTGCTTTGCAGTGAGTGAAGCTGGACCTGCCAGGAGGCCATTTGTGGAGGTCAAAAGATGGAATTTGATTGGCTTCATCAATCATTTGCCCATTCTTACAACTACTTGGAGGATAATAGCCCTAGAAACAGGACAAAGACCAAGAAGAATAAGAAGATAAGTGTGAGCCCATCAGTGTGGGAGGTGTTTAACTGGAAGTTCTTTATTTAAAGAAGCACAGGAAAAAGAGGGAAAGAGGGAGTGTGCTGATCATGCCAATATAAATTTGGACCTGTTTGTGACTATTATGTTTGTTTAATCGCTCAACTTTTTATGTACCAAAATTAACCAAATGTTTCAGCAAGGTTTGTCAAAAGCAGTAAACTTAGCAGCCAATTTCTTGAGTAGATTCAGAGTATGTATCAGCTTATACTGTATCATTGTCATGCTTCTGTTATCATGCTGCACAATGCATCTTGCTCATTTTGATCATATTCTTTAAATATAAATTTTGCCTTATACTTATGAAGCAGGTAATGCCTATTTTAGCTGTTAATTGCTGAGACATTTAGAATTATAGCTCCGTCTGAAAGGAGGGGGCACTTATTCACATGGAACAAATGATGTCTGCAGGTTGCTTTTCAATACTACCTGCTACAGAGCTTGTGCCTGGAGATATTGTTGAAGTAGGAGGTATGTTTAAATGTAGAAAGAGGTAATTACACAAGGCAGCCCGTAACATTATTTGAATTTAACTTTCTGTTTGTTCTATAATAGTGGGGTGCAAAGTCCCTGCGGATATGAGAATGATTGAAATGCTTAGCAATCAATTACGGGTTGACCAGGCAATTCTCACAGGTATTTCCTCTTCCTTCATTGTATGAGTTTGAATTTAATATTCTTGTCAAATCCTTGTTCATCAGTTATCAGTGTACTTGTGAGACCATGCAAAGAATATATTGTAACTATTCACAGAATTTATGATTTTTAGGCTTCTATTTTTGGTGCATTCTATTGGTTCAACTTCCGTTATCTCTATATATAGGGCTATACTGATGTTGTCCTAAACATTTTTGTCTTGATATTAGGTGAAAGCTGTTCTGTTGCAAAAGATCTTGAATCTACTTTAGCAGTAAATGCTGTATATCAGGATAAAACAAACATCCTTTTTTCAGTAAGTTTTGAGTTCTAAAGCTTCTGACCATTCTGTTCTTTTGTAAGTTTTTATTCTATCTTCTAATTATATCCTCTCAGAATATGTTCTTTTTGATGTGTGACACATTTTACTTGTGAAAAAATATGATGGAATTCATTTATTTCCCTACGGCTCTACCATAGCAGTGTTCTATAGCTAGAATATCTTTTTCCATTTTAAAGATTGTAACCATCATGCCAACAATATCACATGAACCAATCTTCAAGGAGTTATACATGTTCCTCAGTGAAACAAAAAAGTAGACCAAACAAAGTAGGAATGCACTAACATGGATTAATATCCGATATTTCTTAATGATGCTTAAAAATGTAGTTCCCTGAGGCCTGAAGTATGCTTGGGAACACAATTCTGGAAGAGTGATTTTTATATAGTGGGAAATACAGATAAGAAAATTTGTGTAATCTAAACAAAACCACCTTGAATTAAGTGGACATAGTGAGAACATATTATCTGAAAAGTTGGTTTGTCAAGAATCTGTATTCTCTTTAAGCTTATTAAGCTCTATGAGGTGCTACCACCTTAGGCTAGTTAACTCCTTTATTTTATTATTCCCAATTTATTGTTTTCATTACTGTTCTGTTCTATAACACTGTAGTTATGATTCTAGTGTTTCCCTTCAGGGTACTGTTGTGGTGGCTGGTAGGGCAAGAGCTGTTGTTGTTGGTATAGGGTCTAATACTGCAATGGGTAGCATACGTGATGCAATGCTAAGAACAGAAGATGTAAGCTGCTGATGTTTCCATATTGCAATGCACTATTACATTTGCACATCACTGTGCATCTTTTTTCACACTAATGATTTATAGATTAAAGATCTCTTTCTCAGTCTACTTGCTTCATCAAGAATACATATCCATAGATGAGCCACATTCATCTTATTGTTACTCCGGTAACATCAATATTGTGATTCACAGGAAGTTACACCTTTAAAGAAAAAGCTCGATGAATTTGGTACATTTCTGGCCAAGGTACTGTTGCTGTTTATTTTCTATTTCTCCGTTGTCAATTCCACACAATTTTAATATGAATTTTACTTGCTGGAGCCAAGACCTTAGAGCAGTGTAGGATGTGTTATAAAATACCACAGAGAAACATTTGTCTTTGTACGAGGGAATCATTGATAACTTAAAAGCAACTTTTTAATTCTTCAGTTAATAGCTTTCCTGAAGCTTATATAGTATTCGTTTTAGGTCATTGCAGGGATCTGTGTCCTTGTATGGGTTGTAAATATTGGCCATTTCTGGGATCCTTCTCATGGTGGATTCATAAGAGGTGCTATCCACTACTTTAAGGTATTTCTAATGGCTAATCTTACTATCTATTTTATGCGGTCTCTCTTTGTATTGTCAACCTGGATAGCAACATCTTTTATTCATGCTTCATATGTATGTGGGACTGATTAACTGATATCTTATCAGTCTGGGATGTCCTTCACCGGTATTTTCCTCAAGTTGCACTGATATTGATTTAAGCAGATTGAGATTTCTATCGTCAAGTTGCACTGGTATCCGAATTATTCTCCAATCAATCAACGATAAATAATCAATTTCTATCCACAATCAAATCTGATCTCAAAGATTACACTAATCTCTTTTATTCTACCGCTCCAACTAAAAAGATAAGTTCTAAACATATCTCAACTTATTCTTATCTAAAAGATAAAAGGTGAGAATAAAAACCAAACCGAAATTAACTTAAGATACACCATCTTGCGTCATCCAGCATCTACAAAGCTTTTTAACTTCACATTCTACTACCAAATGTCTCTACGAGTGTAGGAGCAAGAATGAGTTTGCTGCCATATAGTCTATGGACATAGATGTGTTGAAATGTGTAACCAACAAAGAAAACATTATTTATTGACAAGATGGCTATGGACATCAAGGATAGGGAGCATAAAAGGAGCTTGCAATGAGATGAAGTAGTGAAGGTGGAGGTGGGTGGGAGAAAACCATAGTTTGATCGTAGGGTGGAAACATGGAACAAGAGATGATAGGTTTATATTGTTTACGTTGAAGAGAGTCTTAGAATATAGAAATCGATAGTGTATTTGTAACCTTCTCCATGGATATAATGATGAGAGAACATTTTAGTGGTTCATTATTATATACTTAGTGATAGAGTAAGCATTCTACATTATTTCATAGAACTAAACTATTAATATTTAATACAACTATGCCTTTTCTTTTGAATATGAGCCTATATTTCAAGAGAAACAGAGAACCTTTTTTTTTTGGGGGGGGGGGGCACATATTTTCTATATAAGATCAAGTTGGTGCCTGAAATTGAATTCGTGTGGTGCATGTGTCAAGCATTTAAGAGAATGTTAATGATTTGGGTAAAATGCATACATTATAAATAAATGGATGCTAAGATTGTATTAGAAGGCTGATAAACTTGTGGAGTTATTATTACCCCATTTCTTTTAGATACAGTTTTAATACCTTGGACACATTATAGAACAAATAATAAAAAGAGAAGGGGGGTGCATGACGAAAAGGACTTGCGACTCTCCATCATATTGACTTTTATGACTCTATACAGAGGAATATGTAGAGGTTATGATGGGAATGGATGGCTCAGATTTACTATAATTTATTTAGATTTAGAATTTAGATTTGGATTTAGATTTGAAGAAGATTTGATTTGGCATGACTTAGATTTTTATTTAATTTAGATTTGGATAAATTTTGTTAAGATTTAGGAGTTATTTAAATCTAGATTTGGTTAGATTCGATCCAATCAATAATTGCACGTGTGGTGCACGTTTTGTAAGCTATATATAGCCATGTAGTGGACTTTGAAAATAAATGATTATTTGTTTAAAAATTGTTTCCTATGAAAATTTTGTGTTGTATGAATTAATCTCATGGATTAATCGAACCAGGCGGTGAAGCCGAGGCCCGGGTTGCGATTCGTGGTCATACCCAACCCCCAAAATTTTTGTTCTCTACCAAATCTCACCACAAAACCCTAATTCAGCCCCTTCGTTCCACATCAATTTTGGTATCAGAGCCGAAATTTCTAGAAAAAAGTTGTTCATCAGCTCTCCCCAGACTCACATCTGCAAGCTCTAGATCTATGACATCGCTATCGCCACCGCCACAATGCCTCCATTGCCTCCACCTCCTCATTGTCATCGCATCACCGTCGCTGCCTCCATCCCATGCAGTCCAGTCTTTACCAAGTCCTCGTCATCGTGCTCAGATCTCCACGCCACCATGCCGATGAAGACTGCCTCGTCCTCACTCCTTCGATCTTCTTTGCCCTTCCCTTTCATCTTGTCCTCAAAGAAACTTTTTGCCGTCTCTATCTTACCTTGTTAGTTACCATTGTATTCATCAAAGATGAATATTTTCAAGCCGGGGAGAATGATGGGAATCAGATGACTCAGATTTACCATTTAGCATTTAGAATTAGATTTGAAGAAAATTTGATTTATTTGACATAAGATTTTTATTTAATTTAGATTTGAATAATTTTTGTTAAGATTTAGGAGTTATTTAAATCTAGATTTGGTTAGATTTGTTCTATCAATAATTGCACGTGTGGTGCAAGTTTGTAGGCTATATATAACCATGTAGTGGACTTTGAAAATTAAGATTATTTGCTTAAAATTTTGTGTTATTTGAATTAATCTCATGGATTAATCGAACCAGGCGGTGAAGCCGAGGCCGGGTTGCGATCCGTGGTCATACCCAAGCCCCAAAATCCCTGTTTTTCCCAATTCTACAAAATCCCACCACAAAACCCTAATTCAGCCCCTTCGTCCCACATCAGGCTAGGGCTTAGGTTTTAAGACCAAAGAAAATAAAAGGATGTTACTCGAAATGATAATCTGAATGATCAAGGACTTCCGTTTAGCCAAGCCAATACTTTTTCCGGCCGGAATCGGATTGTAGAGGAAAGACTACCTACCATCTAGGGAAGCGGCAAGGGAAACTGATAAACATACTTTGGGTAGAAGTTAGATGGACCTCATCTATTATATTATTATAAAATAACATTTTTCATAAAACACCCACTAATCTCTATATTCTTTTAGCACTCCCTCTCAAGTTGGAGGATATGCATCATACATGCCTAGTTTGTCACAAATAAATTTAACTCGTGAACCTCCAAGAGGTTTTTGTCAAAAGGTCTGCTAGTTGATTAGCAGAAGAAACATGTCGAGCCTCAATAATCTTGTCATCCACCACTTTTTGACAGACAAGATGACAATCAACCTCAATGTTCTTGGTGCTTTTATGAAAGACATGATTTTTTTGCTATGTGAATTGTTGCCTGATTATCATAATATAACCTCATAGGAGTTGGTGGTAAAAGATGCAACTCACTCAGAAGATCTCGTATTCAGACTAGCTCGCAAGTGGCATTGGCCATAACTCGATATTTAAACTCAGCACTGAATCTTGAAACCATATATTATTTTTTGTTTTTTCAAGACACAAGATTTTCTCCAACAAACACATAGTAACCAGTGGTGAATCTTCTATCTATCGGTGATCCTACCCAATCTGCATCAGAAAACTCAACAACACGTCCATGATCATAGTCTGAATATAAACGTCCTCTGCTTGGTGCCCGCTTCAAATATTGAAGCACCCGAATTACTGCATCCCAATGACTAGTTCGCGAAGCAGCTAAGGATTGGTTCACCACACTAACAATGTATACAATATCCGGTCTAGTCACTGTAAGTTAGTTTAGTTTACCCACAAGTATCCTATATCTTCCTAGATTATCTAACTCCCTCCTAATTTGGTAGTAACTTGGAGTTTAGATCCATTGGGAAATCCACTGGTGTACATCCTTACATGCCTGCTTCAGAAAGCATGTCCAATACATATTTTCACTGAGAAAGAAATATCCCTTTTCTCGATCTTGCCAATGACACCCAAGAAATATCTCATCTTAGATCTTTTGTTTGAAATTTCTTCTGCAAATTCAACTTTTGTTCACTAATTCTCGGAGTATCATTACTTGTAATCACTATGTGATCCACATAAACAATAAAATCTACTTGATACTGAAAGAACACATAGTGATCCTTTTGAGACCAAAGGAGTCCAAACTCTTGCACAACAGAGGTAAATCTCTCAAACCATGCTCTAGGAGACTGTTTCAACTCATATAATGATTTCTTTAACCGACAAACTTTTTTGGACTCTCCCCTGAGCAACAAAATCAATGGTTGCTCCATGTAAACCTCTTCCTCAAGAACACCGGAGGAAAGCATTCTTAATGTCAAGTTGATGTAGGGGCGAGCGATGAGTGTCAACAAGAGAAATATGATGACGCACAAAGGTTATTTTGGTGACAGGGGAAAGGTATTCTGATAATCAACTATGTTCATCTGAGAACACCTTTTAGCTACTAATCAAGCCTTCAAGCGAACAAGAGAGTCATATGGATTGAGTTTTACTGGATAAACCCGTGATAATGGATTGCTTTCTTTCCATTTGGAAAGGTACCAAATCCCAAGTTTCACTCTGCACTAAAGCTGTCATCTCTTCTTTCATAGCCTCTCACTAACCTGAATGGGCCTCTGATAAAAAATTGAGAATGGGATGAGAATCAACCGAGGAGCCAAAAGCATGAAAAGATGAAGATAAATGAGTATAAGAAAGAAAATTATACAAAGAATGCTGAGTACAACTCTGTTTGCCTTGCAAAGAGCAATCAGTTGATCAAGATCAGATTATATTTCATCATCAGTTGGAAGAGATGGAGCAGCATCAATAGAAGTAACAATCTCATGAGAAAAAGAATATGCTCACCATGTTGAGTAGCAGGAGCTCGAGCAGCAGTGGAACTGACACAGATACTGAGTCCTGAATATACTATGGATCTCGGCGCTTATACATTTGTATGGGCTTATCTTGAGTGGGTGGCAATGGTTTCAAATCCTCTTGGCTTGAAGGTGACTCACCAGACGAGGAGTGGTTTAAAAGAGAGCAAACCGTGTCATCATCAATAGACTCCACCACAGATAAAACATTTTCAAAGTAGGGTTTAGACTAAACAAACCAAGATAGATACCAAAGAGAAAATGCACAATATGAAAAAAAAATGAACTCAAGCGGGAAACTTAATAGATTTGAAGTGGGTTGTAATGAAAGTTCTCTGGAGATGGAAGGGTATTCACTTGAGAACAATTTGGACCTCTAGGTGAAACCATGGATTCCAAATGGAAACTAAATCATAACCTTAAGAGAAGCTATAAGAGTTTTACTGCGACATATATCATTCTTTTAAAGTATTACACTATCTCTAGTATACATGAGAAACTTAGATGAAAATTTAATACTGACTGAATTAATACAGACACAAAAATGTTAGAAGAAAGTACATGTATACATATTCTGTAGCATTCAAAAATAGATGCATTTCCCAAGAGTTCATTTTCACGAAGTTCCTAAAGCTTCAACAAAGTTTCCCCAGTAACTTTCTGGGATCTTCTCTCCAGTATGTAGCCTGATTTTACAGAAACGTTTCTCCTGAGTTTCCTCAATGCTTTACCAAAATTTGAGGGGAAAAATGAAAAGTATTCCAGTGAACCATGTTTCCCACTCTAAACAATTTTTCTTTAACCTGGTAAAGATGTCTTTGAGATTATTCAAGATTTCCATATGACTGTTCCACTAGAAGCATCCCTCTGGAGAAATGTGGAATTTCTATCATATTTTACGTGGGCTATTAATCTGTTTGACTGTAGGTTCAGAGTGGCAGGTTTTTGTAAGTAGGTTGATTGGACTATATGAAGATTCATCCAAATATTTGAGTTTGTGCTTGTCTCGTTCTCTGTCCCTTGGAAGTGTTTGGGATGTCACTGTTGAGATGATGATTCAATTGTGGGAATTTCATGGGATGGTTTCTTGGTTTTCTATCTGAGTAAAATGGAATTGGTTAAAGGTCATTATCCTCTTGTTAATTGGCATCTTATTCTTAATCAAAGCGCAAAATGTCTTCCTGCTTGCAGCCATTCTAAACAGGTTGCTGCAAAAGAAAGGCTGGATTGGCTTGCTGGAGCAACTAAATTTATGGCTTCCCACAAAAGTGTCATTGGAGACCATTCTTTCCCTTTCTCTTGCCCCTCTATGGTCAAGATCTGTACTTTAAAATTGGTTACGGAATTGTGAAGAAGGCTTTTTTGCCAACTGACATGGATGATGTTGCTATGGTGTTTCTCTGTGCAATGACTTTCCTTGTTTTCTGTCGCATACTTTTGGGATAATTTATGATGTTGTCTCAATTCTATGGTGGTTATATGGGAACAACTAATTACTAAAGATAATTTATACATATTAAAACAATAAAAGCTGGAAGGTTTACTTAAACTGAACCTCCCTCTTCTTTTTTTACTTGGTGGTCTTTTTGGGCAGGCTTAATGAAAATGAGCCCAAGAGATTGAAAGATTGGATGCAATAGAAACAGATAAAGATGTATACATAATAACTTTTAAATTTTAAATGAATAACCTGGAAGTAAAAACACAATCTTTAGTAATTCCCTTGAACTTGGGTATATTGTTCGTATTGTCCATTACCATCTATTTTTTATTATTTATATGCACTGGCCCTTTTTGTGTTCTTTTCCGGATTGCCCTTCATTGTTTTGATTACTTGTTCAAAGTTACTGCATTTTTTTTAAAGCTTCTCAGACTAATGTGTATGGTCCATAGATTGCAGTGGCCCTCGCAGTTGCAGCAATACCTGAAGGACTTCCTGCTGTTGTGACAACGTGAGTGTTCTTTATTGTGCTATTTGATCATAATGCTAACCCGATATTTCTTCTGTAATGCCGATCTAATTACCAAACTATGTTTTTATTTGATAAATTGAGCTTTCTTTTATTTTTTAATATATAATATATATCTGTACTTATTGATTTAATTACTCTTCAATATATACAAGCTGCTAACCTACCTTTAAAACTTAATCTTGCACATCTGACTCGGGACGGCAATGGCTTCACATATGTCATGAATGTATAGTGAGTAATAGTCAGTAAGAGAACATGCAATGTTTTGTTTGCATGATATAGTCCTATTTAATAGGAGGAGAATAAAATTGGAACTAAACTAGAAGTTTTGAGAAAACCCGTCAGGTAGGGAGATTAAAATTAAGAGAACAGAAACATGATATGCGGTGTAATTTCTGATGCACTGAAAAGTGAAATATTGGGCTCAATTAAATTAGTCACTGGGCTATCACAAATTTATCCATCATTCTGTTGGGTAGAAACAAATTATGACAGTAAGCAAGTGGGGCCTATGCTGGAGATTTTAGAAAATTTTTATGTTTGATTTCTTGTATAGAATGTATACTATCCATTTTGAAAATGAATTCATTAATTAGTAAGACGAAGAGTCAACTTTACTTCAAATTTCAAACCATCTCCTTCAGATTTTCTTGTAATTAAGTTGTAGCTTTATGTTTCAAAAAAGTTATTTTATATATTTATATTTTTAGAGTATATACTATATAACCTTGTCTATGCTTTGCGTTTTTGCATTAATGTGGAAGACCTAATTATCATTCTTTCTCTTATTTAAATTGTGATGCATATAGATTTGTTGAATATATTCCTAAGTTGCAAATATTCATTGAATGCGAAAACTATGACCCCTAATGTTTTTGTTATGATCTTTGACCTGAAAGCTTTTCCAACTTTACAAATAGGTTGTGGCTTCTAAATACCTAATTTTGTTCAAATAGGTGTTTAGCTCTGGGCACCAAAAGAATGGCGCGTCTAAATGCAATTGTCAGGTCGTTGCCTTCAGTGGAGACCTTAGGTTGTACAACGGTAATTTGCAGCGACAAAACGGGCACTCTGACAACGAACATGATGTCCGTGTCAAAGGTGAGTGACTTCAATTCTTCATCTATTGCCATTCCTTCATTCATTGTGTACATTTGTCTTGACATTGTGTGTTTCCTTTCTGATTTATTGTAAATCATAGTATTGCTTAACATGAAAATGACACTAAATATGTTTTCAGTCAGTATAATATCTGAGAGAATCTCTACTCCTTTTTGGTGTAGTCTACGTTCTTTGATTATACAAGGATTGATCTTTGGGGAAACCAAGAGATTGCTTTTCTGAGGTTCCAGCAACCACGAACCTAAGAGTTTGAAGACAATTTAATGGGTAGATGGCAGAAATTAGGGTAGTGATGCATGGCATGTAGAAGACTCATAGACGAATGCTTAGAAGCAAGGATTGAAAAAGTGGTCAATACCTGCCAGTACTTATCAGCTATTTGTCTTGGATATGGATATATGTCTGGTGCGTATCAGGTGTTCATGTGTTTTTTTTTTTAGAAAAGGAAAAAGGAAAATGAAAAGAAAGAAGGCTGATGCAACTGTGTACACGTGCCATATTAGCAAGTTGGTTATTAAGTTCTGAACCCACAACCCAAACTATTTAACTTACCTTCCGTCATCGAACAAACAAACAACGATTTGAAGAAAAATGAAATGTAATATGAAGCGGCATGACAAGGGTGAATCTGACGTAGGCGAATTGAATCTGAACTGAAGGCAAATCAAATCTGTACTATGCACCAAGGAATCGGCAGAAATGGGTTTCCTATTTATCATACATATTTTTTAACGGAAACTTCTAGTTAATTTATAATGCCTTAAAAAGCTTTAAACGAACTAACGCATAGATTATTAACTTAAATTTATTTTTCTGCTTTAAGATTTTTGAAACAACTTTAGATATATACATATTCCTGAGTTTCGTTTAGATATACGATTTAGAATGTTTGCAATAAAGTCAATATGCAAATGCACAGAAATGTTTATGACCGATTTTAAATTAGGAACAAATTTTAAATAGCATAAAAATATTAATATGAAATATAACCAAAAAAGAGAAAATCATGACCAACTTAAATTAATAGGTCATGAGTATGAACTGGTGATACAATAAGTGAAGATGAAGGTAACAGAAGATTACAATGGTCAGTGATGTAAAAGGATGAAAAATAAAACTGTAAATATGAAAAATGCATAAAAAATGTATATGGCTGATTTAAAGTTAAGACTGAATTTAAATAGCATAAAGACCTTTAAACATGAAATATAACAAAAAAAATAGGAAATCATGACCGACTTAAAATTAATAGGTCATAAATATGGAAGTTGACAAAAATTATGGTTACCACCTTGACTTAAGATTTTCATAATATATTTGGTTAGTGATATAGTAAATAATATTGAAATTAACAGACAAAGTATCATTAATCCAACTTAGTTAACCATAACTGTCAAAAGTGACAATACCAAGTATGAAAGTAGAATATCATTGGTGAATATCATTAAAATCAATGTCTGACTATCCTTGTAATTTATGCTAATTTCGTTTCTCTAGTTACACGCGGTTATAGAACTGAGAATTCAAGTAGTTTATCATGTTGTATATATATTGAACTGTTTATTATGACTAATACTTTACCAAAATTTTCCTTAAAATCTATAAATTATAAGGAAATCAAATTTTAATATTAATATGTTTAATAAATTTATTTTTAAAACTACCAAATACAGAAACATTGAAACTCTACGAAAGCTGCTGAAACCTTGGCCCAAGAACGGGTCAGATATCAATAATATTGAACGGAACTTAAACTTTAGTTTTTGTGTTAATTTCTAAACATATAACCTTTTTTTTTGTTTCCTATATCATCTTCTTATGTTTGACAAAGGGACTGTTTGGATTCAAGGAATTGGGTGGAAGTGAGGAAATGGTAAGTGTCTTAGTTCTTTTCCTTTTCTCTTCTCTTTTACACAACCATTTCCTCACTTCCAGAGTGCTACAATTAATTTTGTGGGCATGTAAATCTCATTTGTAATAAGTTGTAGGACAAAACAGTTAATTTTTTGCTCATGTAAATCTCACTTGCATTCTAATTACAGTCCAATTTTATTTTTCTTAATTAATTTTATTTTAATATTATTTTACGGTTAATTTGTGGTCAATTTTTCTACTCCACTTTACATTACCATCCAAACACCGGAAAAGATAGAACATTTTTCAAACCACACTTCCCAACAACATCCAAACACCGGAAAACTTACTAACCAATTCCCAAGTTCCAAAGGGAACTATTACCGCTTCCTCACTTCTTCACTTCCTCACTTCCACCGTTATCCAAACAGGACCAAAGAGGAAGAACACTGCTTATTGATATTTCATTGTTAAATAGTAATTTTTTCTACAAGCTCAACCTCCTTTTACCATAGATCAGCTTGCTCATATGGAAGATTGTCTTCTTCCAGAGTTTATGGACTAGGTGTTTTCTAACTTTGGATGGCATCTATATTATAATGGATGACCAATAGTAGAAAATTGTTGTAGGGTGCGGTTTTTAGCTCACCATAGGAACTTTGTATGTAAATGAGATTTCAAGAACGGATATGCGTTCTATAGTGAATTTAGTAAAGAGAACCTAATGAGAGAGAGAGAGAGAGAGAGAGAGAGAGAGAGAGAGAGAGAGAGAGAGAGAGAGAGGAATATTAACGAAATACCTAAAAAATTTATTTTTCATTATACACACTCTAATGGAGGGAAAGGTGCTTTGGATGAACTTTTACAGTGAAAGAAGGATTCCTTTAGATGATGTGGACCAATTACTTTATCATCTTTCTTGTAGAAATATCTGCTTCAACGTATTAATATAGAGTGAAGAGTACTATGACGATACAATCACTTCTTAAACCACACAACTACTCTTATTTTTGCTTGCTCATGGCGGCACAGATTGATACTGATGTCAACAAAGAAATAAATCAAAACTAGTTGTATCTGTCTCTATTTGAAATTAAAGTGATGACATATGATTGGAAGTCATAAAGGCACTTTGTTTCTGCTATAAATCTACTAAGTATGTGGTAAGAAGCATCAAAGACCTGACTATTGTGAGATTGATGGAAGATGTATTGAATATGGATACAAAGGGGTCCCATTTCTGGGGGGAGCACTGTTTACTCGCCATATTAGGAAGTAATGCATCTTAGAAGTCCAACAAATTAAAATATAATATTTGGCTGTTACAGTATGCTAAATCCATGAGTTTTAACTACCGTGGGCTTTATTTCCTCCTGATTTTTAATGAGGAATTATTACTGCATGGATAATTAATTTATTCTTTCATTCCCTGATCTTTTTGAGGTATAACTGTTGCTTTTTTTTTTTTGCGAGAACGAAAAATTGTGCTGTGTCCATGGTTTTATTCATAACCAATTAAATATAATTCATGCCTGTTCCTCTTCTTTTTTTTAATCTCTTTTAGATCTGTGTTGTTCGATCTGTGCATCGTGGTCCTATCACAAGTGAGTACACTGTCAGTGGAACAACATTTGCCCCACAAGGTTTGATTTTTGATACTGCAGGCATGCAGGTGCGTATCAAATTTTCTGTCTTTTGGTAATTCAATAAATTATGAATTCATATTGTTTATCACATTTATCTTTGAAGCAATTGATACCAGATTGGAATACCAAACTGTTTAGTTTGAAATGTTAAAAAAATAATAATAAAAAAATTTGCAGGACAACTTGTATTGACATGCTGGTTCTGTATGGTGGGGCAAAAATTTTTGCTGTTGTTTGGTTACTTGATTTAGTCGCCTAAGCACAAAACACCCTTCATTTAGCTTTTTAAGTTATTCCATTGGTATTAACAATCTTAAGTAATTGGGTTGGTTGGAGGGCTGCAAGTTTGGCTTACAACTAAACCTTCTGTGATTATGAAATTCATGAAGTATACATGGATCCAAATTGCTACATGAAGCTTACATGTTGGATCAGGCAATCCAGGCTCAGTTTGAGCCTGAGGGCAATTCAAATCTAAGCAAACTGGCTGCCACAGGTCTGCTATAACACAGGGCATGATATATTTATGGTCCATTGTGCTTCTACTGTTAGAGCAGGTCAAAATTTAATTTCTATGCAAGGGGTTATCATACCGGGCAATGAAGTGATGTTTAAGTTGAAAAGTCCACCTGGCTATCAGTTCGTAAAAAGATGGACATTGTTTTTTTTTTTTTTGGATGTAAGTAATTAGGTCTCTTAATAACTAATTTCTCCTTCCTGGAAGTTTGTTAAAATTTTGACTACAACACCCTACATTTTGAACTCAGATCCTGCAACAGCTGCCCTTGTCTTCGTAACCAACTTCACCTATTGTTTCACCTTGTTGAATACCTTAATACTTTTTACTACTTCTAAAGAATGACCGCCCAAAACTTGTGACCCTTTGCAGACTTTTCAGGTATGAATTCTTTGATCCCAAACCTTACCATTGTCCTGAAATCTACAAATTGAAGTTTTTTAGGATATCTTGTTCAAGATCATTAGGATGCAAATGGCTCGTGCTATCCTATCATGTTTAGGCCAATTACATGAAAATCCCTGGACTTCCCTAAGAAAGTGTAATCACTGGCCATTGAATGAATTCATAAAAGCTCCTTGCTTGTCAAACCTTTTACCAGTCACATATTAAAGTTGTCCTTGATATTGCCTGCACTTGCACTTGAACATATGATACCATTTGCATCTCTAATATAATTAACTTCCTTTTGATAAATAGCCTCAGATCATTGTGATAACCGTTTCCCCTGCAAGCTTGTTAAGCTGAAGTAGTCTTATTGTTTGAATAATTGGATTTGCACGCGGAATAACAAATTTCATCTTTTGAATAATTTGATTAGCAACTCAGATGACTCCAGATGCACATCTTAGTGTTAAGTTGAATAATCATTAAATATTTATTCTTTTGTCTATAATTTTCCAAAATATTGAAGAGAAGATATGTGAGTTTTTTTTTAATCATGTTCTTATATGTGGTTCTACCATTACTGCTGTCAATATAATTGCTGCTAGTGCTTGTTCAATTTTTTTCTTAAAGTTGACGTTGTTCTAATAACTACATCTTCTAAATCACTCACATGCTTCTGGTTGTTTTGGTTAGATGCAAATAACATATGCCTAGGTGACATCTCCTTATTCTAAATAAAAATTGTCTCTGAGCGTATAGGGTGTTGAAATACTAATTTATTAGCTTTCCAACCATTTGGAATAATCATATCTATTACAAATATGTTGGTCATGGGAGCATGACCATAAATAAAAAAAGGAACATCAAATTGTCATTGAAATTTCTTCTACCAACTGCTGACGTGATAACAATCTCATAAATTTTGAACATGAATCCTTTGCAGAGGGAACTTAGGGAAATAGATGGTTTCTTAAAGGTCCATGTGACAATATCTCTACCTTACTGATTTGTATAATAAGCTCTTGATTTGTAAGCAAAACCTCGAAATTTTCTAAACAGCAAAAAATTCTGGGGCAAAAGTGGGAGCAGAATATTATTTAGTATTGGAAAATGAATTTGAAAGTATAGGCTTTCCAAATTATTCTTTCATATGAAAATATTTTGGTTCCTTCAATTACTCTTTTGAGACACATGTTACTTAAGAAACCTTAAAATTGAAGAATTTTCTCCTCTATTTTATTTTATTGATTCATAGTTATGCTAACAGTTGATGTGGAACTTATTATGATAGCAAATCAGGCTTCATTTGCTTTATCTATTTTGTTGATTAGCTAAAGGCATGAGATTAACAATTACCTCAACACTAACATGGAATAAGTACTCATGGGGACATCAGTTTTGCAGGGGACTAACTCATTTTCTCTTTATGCAGTTAGAATTTCCTGCCCAGTTTCCGTGTCTTCTTCACATAGCGATGTGTTCAGCTCTCTGCAACGAGTCCACACTGCAATATAATCCAGATAAGAGAATTTATGAAAAAATTGGCGAGTCAACTGAAGTTGCATTGCGTGTGCTAGTAGAAAAGGTCAGTTATCACATGCAACTATCATCTGAGAAAGCATGTTCTAAATATTTCATTTAAGAGAGGTGTTGCTTACATATTTCAGAGAGCTCTATTTATATTAATTTTGTCAGGTCGGCCTTCCTGGTTTTGATTCTATGCCTTCAGCTCTGAACATGCTCAGTAAGCATGAGCGCGCATCATACTGCAACCGTTATTGGGAACATCAATTCAAAAAGGTTCGCTTTTTTCTTATTCCAAGTTCTAGAATTTGTCAGGCTGTAAATATGATGACAAGTTACTGTATCTATAACATGATGTTTCTAACTCATCGATTTATTGCTTATCTTGCTCTATTAATATCCCATGAGATGATTCTGTCAGATTTTCTTGTTTGTTTGTAAATAAAACACAAAATTCTATTAGTTGCACTCATATAATTTTGGATGTGATTTCACTATTTTATTTCTGGGTAGATTAATGAAGTGTGTGCTTTCAGTATTTTGTTCTAAAGTTTGATATTCACGGCATTGCTTTATGATTTTTATTCTTCATGAAGTAGAGTGTACATGTGAAATTGATATCATTTTAAAGGATTTAGTTGTAACCTGTGTGATGAAAAGTAATTGGTGAATATGCTTGGAGGCTTTTATCGGTACTTATGGTGTACAGACTTCATACTTACTGTATTTTCCTTCTATTATAAGTTCAACATGATTTCATAGTTGGTCGGATCCTTTATGGACAGAGAACTTGAACCTGTTCTGGTCTGCATCCAGCCTGACCCAAATGTTACTAGTAGGGTTTAGATTTATAGAGTTTGATACCTGATACGATCGATCCATTAAATTCTGAAAATTTCAGTATAGACCTCACAAGCTTTTCCCGTCAAAAAAATCAGTAATTTGTGGGTCCATCCTAGACAACAAATGAGTAATTTCTGAGTCCAATCCTGTTATCCTATCTATAACTGAATCAGGCAAAGCTCATGGAAAAGTTAATATTTGTGTTTGCTATCATACCGTGAAGATGTTCTTTGTGCGCGCGCGCACACATGTCGGGTTTGCTATCAACTTTGTAGTCATCCATCAGATAGTCCCCTTTTTTGTTAAATTAAATTAGATAGTCCCTATCTATAATTGAAATATTTAAACATATCATTTATTATCCAATGTATTTCATGATGTACAGACCACGATGGACGTTGTGGATCACCCATAGAGGTGATCTACCTTGTGATTTGATAGGTGGTAACAAACTTTTCTAGGAATCTATAAAGCGCCATGTATGTACATATGTATCGATGTGTGCATTTATGCGTGTCCTGACCTATGAAACTACTTGTGGACAACCTAATGGGTGATCCATACTGTTCATCTTGATCTAAACGTGATGGAATATATGTGGATAAAGAAGAGTCGTGAACCTTAGAAGCAGAGCACAATGTAACATATTCCACAGTTACAACCTGAGAGAGGTTTCATGGTAACTACTCAAATTGTTAAAGCTTCTTATATCCACATCCATTTATGTGATTTCAATTATATAATACTTGCTACAAAGTTCTATTATTCAGAATTATACATCTCTTTCTCTCTCTAATATTCACTCAAATTCTTAGATATCTGTGTTGGAGTTTTCTCGTGACCGCAAAATGATGAGTGTGCTTTGTAGTCGAAAGCAGCAGGAGATTATGTTCTCGAAAGGTGCACCTGAGTGCATCATCTCTAGATGCACATATTTTGTGTAATGATGCTTCTTCTGTTCCATTAACAACAGACATCCGTAATGAGTTGGAGGCTCGATTCCAAAGGTCAGATTGTGTTCTTTTTCACTTAGATATGCATGCCTTCTATATTGTTTTTACATCATTTTTACAAGCTTTATTTGCTCTACTTAGCACATTAGTTTTAGATGTGCTTAGATTGTCTTTGCTCATGTGGCTAATCTCAAAGTGCCGTCAAGGTTTTTATCATTATCGCCTTTTCCCATCAAAATGGTAGTGGGTAAGAAGCACAAGACTCCATGAAATATTTGTCAAAATTTTATGACCATCTGTCAACCTTACATCAAACCTCTAAATTGGTGCTGGATTCTTGCACAATGGAAGAATGGATATAGGAGCGGCTTGGCATAAATCCTAGAAGGCGGGTAAGAAAACTACCGAGTTGCAGGCTGCCGATCGAGCCGGGCGAATCGAGCTTTAAGTTGTTCATGTGTGTTCACTTATTTAAACGAGCCTAGAATTTTGCTCTAGCTTGGTTCAGTTAGGTTATCAAATGCTTGATTGATCTCTCAGCGAGCGTGAGCTGAGCCTCGAGCTTTCGAGCCAATTTACAATCCTAAACAAATATTAGTGAATACATTCAAGAATGTATGGGGAGATAAGATGATCATTATATTTTTTAAGAAATGAGCAGTGAAATTTTTTCTTACAAGTACCAAAATTGAATAGTGTGATATGTGTACATCTCTGCTCTTTGAAGCATCCATGCAATATAGACAAAAACTACATGTTTTCGACTTGTTTGTCCTCCAGGACCTAGTATAAGACAAGAATATTTTGCAAGCTCTTTAATCTAATGTCACAAGCAGAAATATGTACAAATTATATGGTTTTGGATGATTGAAGATGGAATGGAAGTCAGCTAAAGCATGCCTCATTGAACCTAAATTAATGGTCAAAATATTTCCAGTTAATTGTTCCTCTTGTTGTGTTTGAAAACTTAGAGAATTTTAGAGAGAGAGAGAGAGAGAGAGAGAGAGAGAGAGAGAGAGAGAGAGAGAGAGAGAGAGAGAACTTATTGATATTATTGAGGGCAATACCCAAATATATAGCCCACGATTTACATAATAAGAAAACCTCTACTCCTAATGCTACTAGTATTTTATAATCCTAATCCTAATGTTACTCTTTCTAACACTCCTCCTCAACCTGGAGCATATATATCACATATGCTCAACTTGTCATAAATAAAATCAACTCCTGTCTTCCTAATAGACTTTATGGATAAATCTGCCAACATGCTCGGAAAAAACGTGCTGAGCATAAATAATGTTCTTTGCCATCTTCTTACGTATTTTTGGCTTATCAAATGACAATCCACTTCAACGTGTTTTGTGTGCTCGTGAAATGCTGATTTTTTTAGCTGTGTGAACAACAATCTGATTATCACAATACAATCTCATAGGACACTCTGAAGTAAAACCAGCTTAGTCAATTAGTCTCTTTGACAAGTCTATGATCCAAGCCAATTCACAAGTTTCATTTATCATTGCACGATACTCTTGACTCTGCACTAAATCGTGACACCACACTCTATTGCTTTTCTATGACACGATTTTCTCTAAGAAAAATGCGAAAGCCTGTGGTTGATTGCCTGTCAATGGGTGATCCTGTCTAATCAGCATATGAGAAACTAGCAACTCTGGTATATCCACAATTTGAATATAAAAGTCTTTTGTCACGATTCTTCTTTAAGTACCTGAGAATCCACACTGCCTCCCAATGAGTTGTCCTTGATGCTGAGAGAAATTGACTTACAATACTCACAACAATATCAGGTCTCGTTACAGTTAGATAGTTCAACTTACCCACTAAATGATGATACCCGTCAGGATTGATGATACCCGTCAGGATCATCTAAGATCTCTTAATTTAGTAGTAGCTTGACATTAGCTTTCATAGGTGCATCAGCAGCCCTGCACCCTAACATATCTGTCTCAAAAAGCATATCAAGTACATACTTCCTCTGAGAAAGCAATTCCCTTCTTGAACCTAGTTATTTCAGTGCCTAAGAATTACCGCAAAGGTCTAAGATCTTTTGTCTGAAAATACTTCTGCAAGAAGCATTTTAGATTTGCAATCTCCAAAACATCATCACTTGTGATAATAATATCATTCACATACACTACAAAGAATAACATCTTCCCTTGATGTTGTTGCCAAAACACAAAGTGATCCTTCTGAGAACGAGAAAGACCAAAAGCCCTAACAATAGAAGCAAAGCATTCAAACCAAGCTCTCGGTGACTGCTTCAATCCTTACAAAGGCTTCTTCAGCCTGCATACTTTCCCTGACTTCCCTGAGCAACAAAATCAGATGGTTGTTCCATGTAAACCTCCTCATCAAGAACATTAAGAAAATCATTCTTGACATCTAACTTATAGAGGAGCCAGTGATGAGTGGCAGTTAAAGAGAGAAGAATTCACATAGATGTCAGCTTTACAACTGGCGAGATGGTGTCCTGATAATCCATGTTATACACTTGAGAATAATCTTTGGCAACTAGACTGGCTTTCAAATGAGCCAAAGACCCATCGGGATTTAGCTTCACGATGTACACCGAGCGATATTCAATTGCCTTCTTTCCTGATGGAAGAACAACAAGATCTCATGTTCATTCTGTTTTAAGGCCAACATTTCTTCCTTCATGACATCCTTCCAACCTCGGATAGAGAAGGCTTTGGACATATACTTGGGAATAAAATATGAGTTCATAGAAGAAATAAAAGCTTGAAAAAGAGACAAGTGTGAATAAGATACAAAAATAGAATGAGATGTGCAAACGTGTTTACACTCGCGAAGAACAATGGCTAGGTCAACATCAGGGGCAGTGTCAGTATCAACAGTAATACCACTGGCACGTAATGCGAAAACATTCTCAATAGTTTGTGACTCGACAGCTAGAGCAGTAAAAGATGTTGGCACATGCGCAGTAGAAATACATCTTGTAAAGACTTTGGTTGATTCTCCAAACTGGTGAGGATTTTTTTTGATGGTTCTCCATAAACAGATGACAATGTACTAGACCTGTATCATCTGAGGATGGAGTATGCACAACTGATAGATCCTAAACAAGAAAAAAAAATATATTGTTGTTCTTGAACTCTAAGGGAGAAGGCTCACTATCAAAATGAGACTTATGCTAAAAAAATATGACATGACCTGAAACAAGAAAATAATCTAATGAAGAACAATAGCATCAATATCCTTTCTGCATCCGAAAATACCCAAGAAAAAATACTTGAGAGCACGAGATTTTTTTTAGTTTTTGAGGATCATTATTATGAACAAAACACATACGCTCAAAAAATCTTTGGTGACACAGAAAACAAATTGCGTTGAGGATATAAAACTGAATACAAAATATGATTTGCAACGCAGAAGGACGGATCTGATTAATTAGATAACATGTTGTAAGAAGTGTGTCACTCTAAAAATATTTAGGAACTTTTTCGTGAATAAGTAATATGCAAGCAGTTTCAAGCAAATGATAGTTTTTACGTTTAGCGATATCATTTTTGAATATATGCACATGAAGATTGATGAATAATGTCATGCTCGATCATAAAAATTGTAGAAGATGAACTATAAAATATTCAGGATTATTAGATCGTAAGATTTTCCTAGAAGTGTTTAATTGGGTTTTATTCTCAGAACAAAAATTTTGAAATATAGAAAAGATTTTAGAATGAGATTTCATGAGATAAAAGGCAAGTAACATGTGCGAGTAATCATCCATAAAAGTAATGAAATATTGAAAATCAAGTTTGGATTTATAAAACATTGACCTTATACATTTGAATGAACCAAATCAAATGGGTGATTAGCTTGTTTATTGACTCCACTAGGGTAAGACATTCGATGATGCTTCCATAGTTGACAAGAGTCACATTCTAAAAACTCAGTTTGACTAGACTCAATAATCAAAAATTTTAAAAATGATAAAGAGGGATCACCTAACCGACAATGTTGATAAAAAGGAGAAACTGAACTGTAGCACGCCACCGGCTTAGGGAGCAGGTCCAAGTAATATAATCCGTCTTTATCATGTTCGGTGTCAATCATCTTCGTTTCAAGTTAATTCACAAAACGTAAGAATTTTACTGAATTGTTTACGCTTTAGTAATCTTACTAACCGATAGTAAATTGAAAGGAAAGTTTAGAACATAAAGTACATATGATAGAGATAAAGAAGACGTAGCATTAGCAAGTCCCACTTCTTGAAAAAAGTAGATCCATTGGTTAACGTAACAGAGGGAAAATAATACATTGAATAAAGGGAGGACATGATACCTTTATTTTCAGTAATATAATCGGAAACTCCTAAAACTATAATCTAAGTAGGAGAACTAGATGAAGTAAGAAAGCAGTGGGATTACCTGTCCGGGTCAAAGTGGTTGTAGAAGGTGGAGTAGATGATGTGTGAAATTACTGACATCTGATATAATTGTTCTTTCATATGTTCTCTCTAACATAACTTTGCTATTAGATTGCTCCTCCTTAGTCATGGCTACATGAGCCGATCGAATTTGCAGCTGCTTCTCTTGCAATAATGGGCAATTGTACTTGGTATGGCCTTGCTCCTTGCAATAATAATTCTCGTCCTCCTGAACGACCACCACCACAGCCTCTCCCACGACCTCTATCTTCAAAATTACTCTCACTACCTCTACCTCCTAAAGAACAATTCTTAAAATCCACACTGGCTGGATTCTGACTCTGAAGGAACAACTTCACATGAGAAGTGATATGTATCATCAAGTCACTTGACAATGGAGCTGCCAATCACATTTGGTCGAACCTTCGAGAACTTTGGACGTAATGCTCTTAAGAAAATAAGAACCATCAACTTGTTCCACCTCTCTTGCATCTCCTTAACATCCCCTCTGATAGGGAAAATCTCTTTGAGCTCATCGAAAAATTTGTTAAAGTCGACATAGAACCAGGCCAATGTTCGACTCTTCTGTTTACTTCCGAATAAATCTTGAATAATATCATAGGCTTTACTTAGGTTGTTGTCGCCTGAATACATGTCCAAATAAATTACATCTCTTTTATAGTCCTGTATGTAGAACCAGATCCTAAATGCGTGGCCATGGTTCAAAGTCGCGATCTCGGCCGCCGACTCGACGAGCGCTGAGACGCATCGATCGCGGCATCTCGGATCGGTCGCAGGCGATATGCGCAAAATGCTATATAAAAAGCTCAAAAAATTCTGAAAAAATCACGTTAAATCTTTTAAAAAATAAACATTAATTTTTATGTATCACATATCCAAAACTAGTTCTTTTGGGGGGTAATTGGGAAAATATGATGATTTAGGGGGGTAAATATAAGAAATATGGTGATTTGGGGATAAATTTAAAAAATTCAAATATAAAAAAGAATTGAGGGGCAAATAACTAAATGTGAAAGATTTGAGGGGTAAATATAAGAGAGATTTGAGGGTTGAATATAAGAGAGAGATAAGATGAGGGAGGGCGAGAGAGAAACGAAGAGAGATTGGAGGGGAGAGAGATTAAGAGAGAGAGGAGGGAGGGAGATAGAGGCTCCCTCTATCTCCCTCCTTCGATCTCCCTCCCTCTGATCTAGTTGTCTCGTGAGTTGTCTCATGACTCGGCCGGGTCATACCTGAGTCATGCAATTTTCACCACATCTAGCGACTCGTGTCTCGTTATCAGATCGACGGTGGCTGTTTCGGAGATGACTCGGCCGAGTCAACTCCGAGGCTGAGTCTTTGAACCCTGTGTGGCTCCATGTTGTTCAAAATATATCCTAGAAAAAGTGCATCATCTTATCTCAAGTATGTTTTTTTTGAATCAGGGGGATCATCAATTAGGTGGTGATCCTTTGCTCTCCAGTAACATGAATCTCAGCAACTCATTTTCACTATAGAAAGTTATCACCATTCATCTTTCTTTCAATTATCTTCTCATATACAAACTCAGAAACTGCTGGCTTAATTTCTTCAGCCATCACTTAAAACTTACAAAACAAGCAAAAGACTCCTCCAGATTATAAAGATTCTCAATTTAAACCAAGCTCCAATCCAAAATTAAAATATCCAAAATAAACATGGCCCTAACCAAGCTCCAAGCCAAAATTAAAATATTCAAAATAAACATGGCCCTTACCTGCCCATCCTGAAAGAACTTTTTTCTTTGCCTTTTTTTAAAATCTGTTTAGATAAGAACAAAGAAGAGAGGTGGGAAGAAGACACACCAATGATCTAAGTCTGTCGCATAGAAGAGGAACAAGGTCGTGGCCGCGGTGAGGGGTGAGCAAGGTCGATGAGAAGCAAGGTAGGTGAGATCGAGGCAAGATGAAGATGCTCAAATACGAAGTCGAGTTGGGTTTTGATAAGAAGTCAGGGTCAGCGAGATGTGACGAGAACCTGTCGGGTTCGAGGTGAGGTTGAAGTCAAAGTCAAGTTGGATTCGAGAGAAAAATTTAGAGTTGGGTCAATTTCGAGATGCGGAGCCGTGGTTGGGGCGGATTTGAAAGCGAAGCATGGGTCGAAGTCGAGATCAGGTCGACTTGAGAGATCTGCAGTCGGGTTGGATAAAGTCGGGTCGGGTCTCTCGGGTTGGGTTTCCGGGTTGTGGTTTCGAGTCGAAGCAAAAGCAAAAAGCGATGGGTTCAAGTAGAGGGGCGAAGTTGGGTTTAAGATTGTAGTTTCGAGGTGAAGCGAAGACGAAGGTGATGGATTCGAAGTAGAGGAGCGAAGGCGAATGCGACGGTTTCGAAGTAGAGGAGCGAAGTTGGGGGACGATTATTCTCGCGAACTCAGAAGTTGAAGTCGAAGGTGGTGGGTGTTAGCAGCTCTGTTTGGAGAAGAAAAGAAGAAGAAAGAGAAAGAGGAAAGGTTTGTGGCTCTGATAGCATGAAACTTAGAGAATTTTGAGAGAGACAGAGAGAGAGCTTATTGATATTATTGAGGGCAATACCTAAATATATTGCCATACAATTTACATAATAAGGAAACCTCTACTCCTAATACTACTAGTATTTTATAATCCTAATCCTACTCTGACAGTTTTGATTGTTTTTATGTGATTGATCTTAATGAAATTGTTAATTTGACTTCCGACTTTTATTGTACATTTATGTTTTTCTAATTTTGTAAACAATTGTTTGGTTTCAAGTATAGAATTGTGACAGAATGTATAAAGCATTTAACATCTTTATCAGTTGGTCTTGTTATATAGTTTGTTCCAAACAGGCTGATAATATATTTTTTTTTCTCATTTCATTCCTAAATGATGCTTTCATACTTCATTGTATGTCAAGTTCTCCAGATACTTCCTCACAATATCACTTGTCTAGTTGAAGCTCATAACATTATGTTCACTATAATTAAAAGTTAATGCTCTGTTTTCCTGTTATCCATTGACCAACCGAGTCATAAGTGTTTTTGTTGTCTTCACAATGCATCTTAAGCATTTTACTAACCATGATGCTGCGCTGATGTTATGGAATTTACTAATATAGTGCTTGAAACTTCTTGGTTTGACCAAACTGAAGTTAAACTGACCAAACTGAAGTTAAACTACTTTTACATTATATCACTATAATTTTCTAATTATACAATTGATTTTTCCAGTTTTGCAGGAAAAGACACTCTAAGATGTTTAGCTTTAGCGCTAAAACGGATGCCCACAGGTCAACAAACACTTTCCTACGAGGATGAGGCTAACCTTACATTCATAGGGCTGGTATGCTACTTTGACTCTGTTAATTTTTTCTGTTGTAGAAGATCATGCACTGGTTACAAGGTTCCAAGACTGTTGACATTTCTGTCACATGTACATGTGTGGTTAAAGTTTTTGTTTGGTTAGTTAATGGTCAATATACTAAAATCTTTATGCAGTAGGAGGGCAGATACTCTACTTGACAACTTTCTTACTTGCGAATACTACTGAGAATTCATGCACGCGTGGTGATCTCATGAAATGTAGTAGGTGAGGATAATTTCACCAAAGGTATTCTTGAAATTGGTCTGTTGAAATCAGGGGCTTCAGTAAAACTGTGTAATGTAAGCACCAGGGGTGATAAAAATAGTCTAGATTGAGGACAAGGGATTAGGAAAGAGTAGCTGAAGGCCATGAACATGTTAATAGATGTGAAAAAAATACTTGGGAATCTTTCTTAATAGATTTGAAAAAAAATACTTCGGAATCTTTCTCTTTGTCAATGACAGTATCTCTTCCTTAAAAAACAGTGGAAAAGTATTCATAATACTGACAAGAATGATTAATATTATAAATCTCATGATAGGGTTTGTAGGGAGGTAATTTGGTGGGTTTTAGAAAGAAACAAGTATCCAATATGTATATAGATGTGATTAAAGATATTTATGATGCACTAGTACTAGGGTGAGAACAACTAGAAGGAAAACATAAAGGTTCCCTATCACCATAGATTTGCACTAAGGATATGCTTTGCACTAGTTATGAATGAATTTACTAAGCTTGTACCCGATGAAACCCCTGGTGCAAGTTGTTTGCTAATGATATATAGTATCAGTCGGGTGGTAGCAGGGAAAGAACAAGTACCGAAGTAGAAAGATGAACACTGTAGAATGTAACTTCAGCAAATTGCTGAGAAGGAATCAGCGTGTGGTACCAATTAGCTATGAACAAAATAACTCAGAGTGACCATTTCCGATATTTAGGGTCAATCATTCATCATCTTGGCAATAACAGGGAAGATGTGGTTCATTTAAGTCAAGCGGGGTGGTTAAAGTGTAGAATACCTATGTGATTGTACAATACCCATGAAATTGAGTGTAAATTTGTATAGGACGAGTAGAAAACCAACAATGCTCCATGGGTCAAAATGTTGGGGATTAATAAAAACGTGTAAAAAAAATCGAGTGTAATAGAAATGAGAATGTTAAGATGAATGAGTGGGAATACATTAAGAGATAGGATTAGAAGAAACGAGTGAATCAATATGTAGTTAGAGATTACTCCTATTGAGAATAAAATGAGGAAGAGCTTGTTGAGAATTTGGGCATGTGTAGTGGTGGCCAATAAGTCTGCTGATTATGAAAAGTAACATGACTGTTGTTAGCGGAGCGATGAGGAATAGAGGAAGGCTTAAATGAATTCGAATGGAAGCAGTTAAAAATTGTATGATATTGCTTGATTTAACCAAGGAGATGGCCCTTAAAATAATTCATTTAGCCTACCACAAAAGTTTGGAGTAAATGATTTGTCATTGTGGTTATTGTTGCATATAGCTAGTTAGATATAGTTATCTTTACTTTACTAGTCTAAAGGCATGAGCTCATATAAAGAAATATTAGTTAGCTACTGTAGGATTGAAAACCCCTATATTTCTAATGTTATAGTAAAAGACCGTAATCCGTTTTAAGATTTGAGATTCATATTTGAAAGTGATTTACAATCTATGAGTTTTTTTTTTTTTTTTTTGTCCGATGTGAACTGTCAAAATCCAACATCAGTTCAGATAGCATGAAGGATAATGCACACGCTCAAGTAGGGATGCCATCCTGGTAAATTGTTCTCTCTGTGACTTCAAGATTTAGCTACTTTCTTGCTTGGGGTTCTACAGCAAGGCCAATGCTGTCGGATAAAAGCGGGTTAAGTTCGGGCCAAGGGATCGTATAACCCACTTATAGCTTCTCTTACATCATTAGGTACCTCCCATCTCTACTTTGCTCTTCTCTCTCCCTTGCCATTCTCCCTTTCCTCAGTGCATTGGTTGACGCCACTCCCGTTTGCGCATAGAAGCTAGTTCTTTCTTTTACTATTCTCTTACACAAAACCCTATTGATCCTGAAACCTGTTCTTGTAAGAATAAAGCAAGCAAGCATGAAAAGTCAGTTTGAAAAATATTCTTTTAGAAAACGCCTCTGTGATGATAATAGGATCAGCTGGGTCAAACCCATTGATGCTCGTGTATCCAGATTCTCATTAGTGTTCTTTTCGTGGATAGTCCAAGGCTTTGTAACCATCAACTATTTTGTAATGCCACTAAAAAAGCACTGATGAGAGGATGCAATTCCTAAGAAAGTACAATGACTTGCTTACCATAAACTTTCTGTTAGAAGCCAAGTTGATTCATACATATTTTATTATAGTCTATAGAGTTTACAAATCAGTTCATTGTTAGCTTTATTAAGTTGACCCGCACTTCTGTAGAAGAAATACATGCCAAGTTGATTGAAATAGGTAATATTCAACTTATAATACTACAATAAAATAAAAAATGTAAATGTTTCTTCCAATAATATATAATATATATATTATATATATATATATATATATATATATTACTAGGATGTTAGATTGCAATAAAGTAACTTGACAGTGGTATTTTCATCAAAGTTATTACTCATCTGCTTTCCAATTCTAATACCTGCCAGGTGATAAATTTATTTGGTCAATCAAACTTAATATTAGGAAGGGTTTTTCTTATATTTCAAATTATCCCCTAAATCTTCTTATAACTAAAATTACACCCCAAATTCTTAAATTTGACCAAAAATGTCCCCATCGTCAGCAGCTGTTAAAAATTTAACAGTTTTGAAAGGAATTTATCGATTTACCCCACTCCTCTCTTCTGTCTCTCACGTACGCAGCAGGCAGCAGCGGTGGGGACTCGACAGTGGAGGCCCGAGGGCAGAGAACTTGTGAGACTTGACATCATGCAAGAATCTGATAGGCACACTGATGTTATTGATGCCATAACCAGGTATCTAGAAGTTGGTTCCTTCGGTGAGTGGTCTGAAGAGAAGCGTCAGGAATGGTTGTTGTCTGAACTTAGGGCCTGTTTGGTTGACGGTGGAAGTGAGGAAGTAAGGAAGTGAGGAATTGGTAATAGTTCCCTTTGGAACTGGGAATTGGTTAGTAAGTTTTCTGGTGTTTGGATGTTATTAGGAAGTGTGATTTGGAAAATGTTATATCTTTTCCGGTGTTTGGATGGTAATGTGAAAGTGAAAGTGGAAAAGTTGACCACAAAGTTGACCGCAAAATAATATAAAATAAAAATTAATTAAGAAAAATAAAAAATAGACTGTAATTAGAATGCAAGTGAGATTTACATGATCAAAAAATTAACTGTTTTGTGCTACAACTTATTATAAATGAGATTTACATGACCACAAAATTAACTGTAGCACTTTGAAAGTGAGGAAATGGTTGTGTAAAAGAGAAAAGAGAGAAGGAAAAGGAGTTTTCTTATTTTCTTTTTCTGGGTTTGGATAGATAGGGAAGTAAGCAATTATACTTCCTCATTTCCTTACTTCCGCCCACTTCCTTGCATCCAAACACCACCTTAGTAGAAAATGTCTGCTATTTGGTCCTGATATTTTGAAAGCTGGAGAAATCAATGATGTTCGAGAAACGTTTCATGCCATTGCGGATCTGCCTTCCGAAAGCTTTGAAGCGTACATCTCAATGGTAATTGCTCAATCTGATGTTCTTGCTGTTGAACTCTACAGCGAGAAGAGATGCATCTGAAGAATCCTTTGAGAGTTGTGCTTATTTGAGAAACTTGCAGACCTTGAGGCAGCACCTGCTGCTGTAGCAAGACTCTTCCCGATAGATTGGTACAAGAACAGGATCAATGGAAAGCAAGAAGTTATGATTGGATTCTCAGATTCTGGGAAGGATGTTGGATGCCTTTCTGCAGCTTGGACGTTATATAAAGCTCAAGAGGAGCTAGTAAACATTGCCCAGAAATATGGTGTAAAGTTGACAATGTTCCATGGACGAGGGGGTATTGTTGGGGGAGGAGGCGGTCCTACTCACCTTGCTATACTCTCTCAGCACCAGAGACAGTCCATGGGTCACTTTGTGTTATAGTCCAGGGTGATGTTATTGAATAGTCTTTCGGTGAAGAGCATTTGTGCTTCAGAACACTCAATGTTCACAGCTGCTACTCTTGAGAATGGGATGCACCCTCCGATTTCTCTGAAGCCAGAATGGCGTGCTTTGATGGATGAGGGCTGTTGCAGCCATGAAAGAATATCGATCAACCGTCTTTCAGGAATCACACTTTGTTGAGTACTTCCGCCTGGTTAGTGACCTGGTGTTGTGGGAAGTGGGGGAGTTGAAAATGTAGAGAGGGAAGGATTTGTTAATGATGTTGGTGGTGATGATGCTGGCAGTGACATGGGAAATGCGAGCAGTGTTGATTGTGATGATGACGTGGAGACAAGTGGAGGTAGGAGGGGAGAAGAGCACACGAAGAATAACAGAATGCCAACGGCGAACGGTGTTTCACGGGCACCGCGCAGCGAGAGTGCTGGGGCTGTGGTAGCCGTGCTGGAGATGGAGGGTAGAGCAGAGAATCCCCCAAAGAAGATGAAGAGAGAAGATAAGGTTAAATTTGAGATTTCACAAAATTTTAAGTGATATGTTGATATATATTCTTTTTTTGATTTCTTTTAACTGATGGTAAGGGTAATTTTATAAATATGAAAGAATTTGGGTTTAATTTTAGAAATATGAAGATTGGGGGGGTAATTTTAGAAATAGGGAAGATTTGGGGAGTAATTTTAGAAATATGGAAGATTTGGGGGTATATATAAGAAAAACCCAATTAGGAATTGAATTTTGAACTTTTAGGGGTACACTTACGGATGGCATTAAACAAATTGAACATATATGTAGGATTTTTATTTGATTCTTCCAGTTGCTTCTTAATAACTTTCTTTCCCTTTCTTTGTTTATATTTACAAAATAAAACTTTTACAGGAGAAAATAGAGGTATTATAAATATGATATAACAAGGATGAAGAAAATTATTCTTTGTTTTATATCAGAAAAATAAATTTTCTTCAGGGAAAAATTTTGTAATACAATAACTTGTTATCAAACATTACATTTTTTAGACCTGTTACATAACGATAGATTGGTGTTACGTTATATAATGAGTTATAACGGGTTATATAACGGTTTTTTTAAAACACTGACAATAAGTATCACAAAACTAGTTTGAAGAAAATTATTCTTTCTAACATGAAATTCTTTTTCTCAATGAACTTATCTATTTATTTTTAATATGTAAGAGTTGAGAGTATCTATTTATTCTTTTTCTCAATGAAAATTATTCTTATATTTCCCCCTCACCATTACTCTTTAGTAATACTTTTGCTGCATTTTATAAGTGGGGTGTGGGTATAGGAGCATGGTTTCAAATATCGGCAGTCCGTATAGGTGATATTGTATCGGATTTTGAGGTACCCAGTACGTATTAACCCTGTAAAAGCAGCCAATATCGGAGCCGATGTTTCATATATTGAGGATATTACACTGAAAATCATTGGCGGAAGCTGATACCGATTCCGTGATTTTAAACCATGTATAGGAGTCATGGGGTATTAGGCATTTTTAGGAGTTGTTTGGGTCACATAAGTGTTATGGGGTCACATCAAGTGTTTGGCACTAATTCCAGCTGATAACAGAAAATGAAACTAATAACCCCAAGTCCTCAAGTAGGGTTCTAATTGCATAATATTTTCTAAAACTTTAAAGATTATCCTTCATATTATAAAATGATTACCTGCTTATTCTTGGCCATTTCGTACATTGGGAAATAGCAAGAGTTAGGTCTCATCTCTTGCTAACTCATGTTACCAAACACAAATTTGGTTCTCATTTAGTAAATAATTGATTTATGGAAGCTTATGATTTCTAATTTGTCTCCAGCTAATTAAGTGTTCACGCGAGACCATTTTAATGGCTAAAAACGGCAGGCCATGTGAAGTAAAACCACCTGGATCGCAATCACCTTCAAATCACAACCAAAATTTAAATTGCGAACAAGATAAGATTTGGGTTTCCACCCCTTGCACGGGCTTCTCAGCCAAAACTCGAGAGCAAAAGAGACTCAAGAATTACTCAGATAATTTGTGAAAATTTTTAATCATTCAATAATAATTCCAATAGTTTAAGGGGCCTTATATAGGCTTTACAAAAGAGGAGTACTGGGAAATAACCGATGTGGTACTAAACGCCTACAAAGGAATACAAATAAAGCTAAAACAGCTACACTCAAATAAGGCTGAAACAAAATACTAAATCCTCTGAATAAGATAAGACATGAAAGATAAATAGGAGCTGCGTGATGTCCTCATCAATTTCCTTGGGGTGGGAGAAACTCGACCCTGTCAAGTGAGGACTCTCCTCACGAAGCATCTCAATCTGGCCAAGGTGTGTGGTCGTGGCAGCAGCATGGGTATATCATGTCGAGACCATGGTGGCGGAGGAGCTGGTCCCCATGACAAATCGGTGGTGGAAGATAGCAGCACGATCAAGGAACAGAGAGTAGAGCGAGATGCATCGTCCTGACTGAAAGCGGAGCTGACACCAGGATCCCACGGGCTATCCAACTCGTAAGCAATGTACGCGATCCTCTTAAGAGTCATTTCGAAATCTTTACGCCAAGCGTGCAACTTTCTCGTGGCCTCAGAGTGACTCGTAACCATCACCCTATTATCAACTGTAAATTCCTGCAAAATACTATATGAGTATGCAGCAAATTTATAGGTGTTATTGCAAATTGCTTTCAGCCTAGTGATATCATCATATGTGCAATAGCAGATGCAAAACAGTAGGTATTCTAAGCATAGCTCCTAACGATGGGAGAACGAGAGATATAATATGCATAGAAGGACACACATCTAACAATGGAGGTACACGGGACTCGGGCACAAACTCTAAACAACCCGAAAAGAAGTATTAGAAACCATTTGCTAGACCTTGGCAAGAAATTCAGGTGACTCCCTAAAAGATGAATTGATAGGAATAACCATAAAACTAGGTTCAACAGAAGGAGACTCGAATGGCTGATTATACACAGTGGGTATATTAGGTTCAACTGTCTCGTCCACGTCATCATTGGCACTATCAGAAGACATGTTAATTTCCTCAATAATCTGTGTGACAGAATCAATTGCTATGTCTTCAATTATATTAACAGTTTTAGAAGAAACTTGGTCATCCTTAACAGCCTTCGAATCGTCAACTTCATCAGTGGGCACAGTTCTAACATGTTGACTCTCTGAGGGGCACTGATAAGTATAATGTCCATAGCCCTTACATTTAGAACATCTGACTTTGGCATTGATTAGCGTTTTGAAAGTCAAGTCCAATTTTAATGCAACAGCAAAGGCATCTTCAACAGTGTCTAAGTCATAGGGTCCAGTAATCATAGCACGTTTTATTTTAGGCCGTAAACTCCAAATAAATCTAGTTAGAGTCTCAGAAGGGTGCTCTCTCACTTCACTACGAAGGGTTAAGTCCTTAAATATGGTAATGTACTCATGAACGGACATATGACCCTGATGGAGATTGTGTAACTGGTCTAAGTGGGAGTCCCTATAATGCTGATTAGTCATGATGACTCAAGCAAGCAAGTAGATGCAATGGAGAGTCCTAAAGTCAATTAAACTAAATGTATGCACTAAACAAAAAAATTCCCTAAAGTTTAAAATGTAAATAAAAATGCATTCATAAAATGATGAAAAGTTGCAACCACTAGATCGAAGCAAATAGCACTTCTACCAGCAAATTATAGCAATCCGTATAGTAGTTGCAAGTAATCAACAGTTAATGAACTAGGTCAAGTTGTGATATCACCTGAGGTGGAGTCGTTCACGCCTGGGAAGGCGACCGTAGCTCAAACCTGAATGAGACTGCTGTAGGCGCGTAGTACTGGTCGTCACGAATCCACTGCCTCGAAAATGGCTCAATTTGGACTTGAAATGAGCCCTGAACGACCTTCCAAAAAGTTGAATTATTGCTGGACTGGATCAGTACAGAATCTGGATCTTGAACTGGGCCGGATAAACTTGAACTGAACTTGGGCCGGTCGGATCCAAACCCAGAATGGGCTCGCCTGTTTAAAGCCTGGGCGGGTGCGCCCGTACCCGTTTCCTCTCCCTTATCCGCTCTTCTCCTGCTCGATTTGCCCTATCTAGGGCTGAGAGTGTGGCGCCGGCGGCGCTGTGGCAAGGCGAAGAGGGCGTCGACGAGACCTAAGAGGGAAATCGACGTCAGCGACGGCCTGAGGCGATCGCCGATGAGGGTAGCTTCGTCGAACGGGTGAGCGAAGGTGATGATCTCTGACGACGGTGGCGACAGGGGACGTGGATGTCGACGGTGAGAGGAAATCTCCTCAGATCTGCGCGGCGAAGGCGAAGGCAGGGGCGGTTGTTGATGAAGCCCTCACCCGACACCCAACTTCTTCAGTCGCTCTCGCAGCTAGGGCAGGGGACGGGCGAAGCTTTGTCGGCGTCGGCCAAGGGAAGTCGTCGCTGGATCAGGTCAACGCCGGAGGTGGTGTGGATCTCGTGGTGAGATCGGTAGCAGCGCCCGATCGGAGTCGATGGCCTCGGCGATGGCGGTGGGGCAGGACGTGGCTGTCGGCGTTGTGGCGAGTCTGTAGTGGGTTCAACGATCGGATCTGGGTGTGCTTTTGGAATTGCAAGGACGAAACTGTCGGAGAGGCTTCAGAAAACTCCGATCTAGGTTCAGGAGGCTCCGACGAGGTTCGAATTTGCCCCGACCTGCTCCTTTCTGCTCTGGTGACGATGTCGGTTCCAAAGGCAGGGCTTCAGCGGCGGCGGAGCGTTGGATGGTGATGAACAGTGCAGCGATGGCGGCGGAAAGCAGGGCGGTGGAGGGTGGCGGCGGGAATTGATGAAGTGGTGGCCTCGATTGGCCTTGTCGAGTTTTGGTGGCAGCGAAGGCGGCGCGATTTGGAGGGGGGTGATGAACAGTAGGAGACTTGGATTTCGAAGGATTTTTTTTTGTTCACTGTATTTTTTTTTTGAACAGTGTAATTTTTTTTTTTTTTGAATGGATCTAAATCTGGAGCTGACGTAGATCTAGGGTTTGGAGACTGGAAATTTTGAAGGTGATTGAAAACCAGGGCTCTGATACCAAAATGATGTAAAACCACCTGGATCGCAATCACCTTCAAATCACAACCAAAATTTAAATTGCGAACAAGATAAGATTTGGGTTTCCACCCCTTGCACGGGCTTCTCACCCAAAACTCGAGAGCAAAAGAGACTCAAGAATTACTCAGATAATTTGTGAAAATTTTTAATCATTCAATAATAATTCCAATAGTTTAAGGGGCCTTATATAGGCTTTACAAAAGAGGAGTACTGGGAAATAACCGATGTGGTACTAACGCCTACAAAGGAATACAAATAAAGTTAAAACAGCTACACTCAAATAAGGCTGAAACAAAATACTAAATCCTCTGAATAAGATAAGACATGAAAGATAAATAGGAGCTGGATGTCCTCATCACCATGTTTAGGAAAATAGATTTCTATCTGCATTGTGTCAGAAGGAGAGAAGGGGAGAGGGAGGGAGCTTTCTATCTGCAATGTTTGGAAAGAGCTAAATTCAATGTAGGGCTACTTGTACTTTATACTTCTACTGCAGAAAGTAAAGAAGCAAGCATTTAGAGGTCAAACTTTTTAATAAGTGAGTCATATCACGTAGGAAGGAGGGTTTGAGGGGGAGATGGGGCAGTCACATGAGGTTATTATATAGAGGAGGGCGTTGAGGGGACACGAGGCAGTGACTTCGATGCATGGGAGGCTTTGAAGCCATATGGAAATTTCTACATTTTCTCTCTGGTTCTTTAGACGGAGGAGAAATTTTCTCTTGCCTAAGAGCCCATCCATGTTTAATAGTATTTAAGAGATTTTATCTCCTGCGTTATGGCTTTTGAACTTCATTTAACTTGATAGTGCTCTAAATTATGGTTTGCTAGATTCATTGGTCAATTTCTATTTGCAGAACTACTTCCTTCTAGGTTTTGCCTTGCATGGAATTTTTTCTGGTTAAACTGTGAAAAATTTCTTTACAAAGCTTGCTGCAAGTTTGCATTGACCTCATCAAGTTCTATAAATTTTGGTTGTAGAGGCTTTCCAATAATGTCATTTTAATCTTAATTTTGTCTTATTTTAAGGAAATTAATCTTGACGTTTGGTTTTCGTTAAGGTTGGAATGCTTGATCCACCGAGGGAGGAAGTAAGAAGTGCAATGATTTCATGTATGCATGCTGGTATACGTGTTATAGTTGTTACTGGGGATAACAAAGTAAGTGAAAATGGTTATCTTCCATGTGCTATATTTCCATCCTTAGGCCTTAAGGTTCACATGCTATTTTTATGTTAGTCTACAGCAGAGTCTCTCTGCCGGCAAATTGGCGCTTTTGAGCACTTGGATGATTTTACTGGATACTCATATACAGCAGCTGAGTTTGAAGAACTTCCACCCCTGCAGCGAACATTAGCATTGCAAAGAATGATACTCTTTACAAGGTATAATACTCTTCACCGGATATAATCAGATTTTTAATCCTTAACAACTCAGTTATCTGTGTATTGCTTTTTGAAAGCAAAATAAGTGCTGCTTTCCCCCTTTACTTCCTATTTTACTCATTTAGAAAAGCTGATCTAACTGGCTTATGTTTAGGGTTGAACCTTCTCACAAAAAAATGCTGGTTGAAGCACTGCAAAACCAAAGTGAAGTGGTAGGTATTGTACTTTTTATATGTTACTTGTATGATAGACCCTCTTTCAACATTTCAGCAATTTATTAGGTACCATGCATTGGCAAATGTAACTAAACTACAAGTTTATCCCCCTGGTGATGTTTATCATATAAAGTATTTCAGTTATATCTATATATTTTTCGAATGCCATTATATGCCAATTCAAATTAATCTAAGTAATACTCTCATGGTGCTCAACTAGTTCTTCATAGTTCTGATATGTAGTTTTTAATGATTTTTTCATGAGAATTTATGGTAGGCCATTAAATATTTGATTACTCACGAGAGAGACAATATGCTCAAAGTGATGATCTGAAGTGAAATTGTTGATTAGGTTGCAATGACTGGGGATGGTGTCAATGATGCACCTGCATTGAAGAAGGCAGACATTGGAATTGCTATGGGTTCAGGGACAGCTGTAGCAAAGGTAACTCTTTTTTTCCCTTTTTAAACTTGTGTAAATACCTACCATTTAACATTCTTAATAACTTATCCTCCCTAGAAATTACTATTCACTCATCTTATGGTAGCGTTCCCTTGTCCCTCAGAGAACGTGTGTGTGTGTCCCAGGTAACCCTTCCTCCCTTCCAGGGGGAGGTTCCAGGCTCGATTCCCTCAGATGTCGAATGAGAGGTTGGCTTGGGTAGTTAGTGACATGCGTATGAGTATTTACCTTTATACATAGTGGTATGGTTCTTTTATCTTCTATTTAGAAGGCCTGAACTTTACACCATGACCTAGTTATACTGAAATTTTAGTTTTCTGATGAGCATGCAACCATGTGGAACTAATGATACTCTAAAATGTGGAACTACGTCATAAGTTCTTGCTATTTTTCCAAATTGATTGCAACATTAATTTGAATATATATATATATATATATATATATATATATATATATATATATATATATATATATATATAGAGAGAGAGAGAGAGAGAGAGAGAGAGAGAGAGAGAGAGAGAGAGAGACTTGTGTCATTCCGATATTCGAATACAAGATCCACTCTGTTGAAGTTGATCTTTATTATTTCAAGTATCTAAAAAAAAAATCAAGTGTTTTGAATATTTTTTGCCCACCCATCAAGCGGCGCAAAATGGACGGCCGAAAATAATGAGTTGGTTAGATCTATGCCTTTAGACATACAAATTCTCGATCCGGTCATTTGATCATGATTTAAACATTTAAAAACTCCTACAAACCAATTTTTGTTAGGTTTCAAATGTTCTACACCGTTAAACTAACCAACTCATTATTTATGGCGTTCGTTTTTTTCCTACTTGATGTGTGGGTAAAAAGTATTCAAAACACTTGATTTTGGTTTATAGATACTTGAAATAATATAAATCAACTTCAGCGGAGTGGATCTTGTATTCGAATGTCAGATGTTGGTATTTGAGTGGGAAGAATTCGGCCTTAAATCCTTCTGGAATGACACAAGTCTATATATGTGAGTTGGACTACAGAATAAACGTTTATTTTTGGGTCCAACTATACACGGTTCAAACCCATGTTCCGACATCAAAAAGTAAGATCCACTCCGTTGAGGTTGATCTACATTATTTGAAGCTTTTAAAAACAAAAAATCATGTCATTTGAATACTTTTTGCTTATCCATCAAGTGGACGCAAAATAGATGGCCAAAAGTAGTGAGTTGGTTAGTTTAACGGTGTAGAATATTTTAAAATCTAATAAAAATTAGTATGTGAGGGTTATTAAGTATTTAGATTATGATGAAATGGTCAGATCGAGAATTTGTATGTCTAAAGACGTAGACCTAAGCAATATGCTACTTTCGGTCGTCTGTTTTGCGCCCACTTGATGACTAAACAAAAAGTAATCAAATGGCATGATTTTTGATTTTTATAGACTTTAAATAATGTAGATCAACTTCAATGGAGTGGATCTTACATTTGGATGGCGGAGCATGGGATTTGAACCGTGTAGAGTTGAACCCAAAAATAAACGTTTATTTTATAGGCTAACTCTATATATATATATATATATATATATAATATATATATATATTATATATATATATATATATATATTAGTAGTGGTCCGGTGAGAAAGCTAGCTTACGTGAGAAAATGAGAAGGGATCATGGGAGCTGTCAGATTAGCTTTTGGGCAGTTGAGATTAGTTTTTGGGTTGGTTAAGTTAGTTTGTGGGTTTGACTAATTTAGTTTTTGGGTTTTAATTTATTTCCTTCAAATCTAATTTCAACCACTCAAAAGCTAATCAGACGGCTTTTGTGCTACTTTCTCACCTTCTCACGTAAGCTAGCTTTCTCAGGATCATTAGTGGCGTGAGCACTTGGGTTTCTCCCAAGTGGTCACATTTTCGAGGCCGCTCTTAAGCGAGTTTGGGCGGTAAGACGCTGGGTTTGCTCCCCAGCAAACCGCTGGCTTAGATTTGCCCCATGGACACCAAGGGATTAGTCTGGAGGCTAAAAAATCACTATGCAAATTTATCTATAATAGAGTGGGGCGCTCTGGGATACTTTGAAACTTTAGCCTTCTATCCATATATATATATATATATATATATATATATATATATATATATAGAAAAATGTATATCAGCCTGCGGGCTGAGAGTACTCTCTCAGCCTGCGTGACGTGGCTCAATTTGTCACTTCACTGACTTGCGGCACGCTTTTAGAAGAAGTTAAATTACCAAATACCCCTTATGAAAAGCAACTCTTTCGGTAACCTTCCTTATTGTTTATTATATTTTCTTTTTTTTTGCCGCTCTTTATAGGTTTTAGGTTATTCTATATAAATTACTTTTCCCCTATTTCCTTACCTCTTTTTGAAAGATCTAGTTTCTCCTTTTTCAGCCTGCGATAAACTTTTTTCTGAAAATATAAAATCTTTTCAGATCAATTTTTTCTCCAAAATATTTAATGTCGACGTCTGAGCAGTCTACTGGCGATCTAAATATGAAAGATATTGCATCTGGTTCTACTTTCTCTCAGAATATGAAAATCTTGAAGGGTTGACATCTTTGCATGCCGATCAACAGGTTTTAATTGTTTCATTTTTTTTAAAAATAATTTCTTAAATATTGAATTTTTCTCTTTAATCTATGAGGTACTGCGACCTATAATAAATGATTTAAAGTTTCAGAAATGCGACCGTTTTAATATTCGGTCGCAATCTTATTTGAAAATAATTTTCGGCTGTGAAATCTTTTTTTTATTTGGGTATGCGTCTTAGGTCGCAGTCTTTTGTAAGGAGTAATATAGATTTCTTCACATACGGGTAACTGCGACTTAAGTCGCAGTCTTTGGTAAGGAGTAATATAGATTTCTTCACATACGGATAACTGCGACCTAAGTCGCAATCTTTAGTAAGGAGTAATATAGATTTCTTCACATACGGATAACTGCGACTTAGGTCGCAGTCTTCAATAAGGAGTATTATAGATTTCATGTCGTATGTGAAATCTTATTTTTATTTACTGCGACTTAGGTCGCAGTCTTTAGTAAGAAGTAATATAGATTTCTTCTCATACGGATAACTACGACCTGGTCGCAGTATTTGATAAGAAGTAATATAGTTTTCATCTCTTATGCGACCGTGGTCGCATTTATATAACTTATATTTTAGAATACAGTGATATCTAAAAAATATTTATATTCATTTAATTCGTGTAATTGTTTTTTGTAGGATATGAATGCACAATGGAGAAATGTCTGGAAGCTCAGATAAGTTTATAGGGAAACAGTTCCTGTCGGATATGGAAACATACAATTTCTACAATTGTTTTGCAAGGAATAGAGGTTTTAGCGTGAGAAGAAAAGGTACAAATAAGTCACGGAAGCCTCCTTATGAGATTATTTGCAGAAAATTTTGCTGCAACAAGGAAGGTCTGAAAAAGTTGTGTGACAAAAGACAAGAGGGGCTTACAGTGCATCGTCGAGTTAACACTAGAGTAGCTTGTCCTGCTGAGATGCATATCCGTCTTCGTTTTTTTTTGGACAAAAGACATTGGGTTATCACAAAATTTGTTGATACTCATTCACATGAATTGTCAAGCCCGGATAAGGTACATCACCATTACTCTCACCAGAATCATCGTTCAAAAATTAGCAGCAGAAGCATTATGAGCAATCTGGTTGATGTTGGAATGCGGCCTCAAATATTTCCCGCGTTGTGAATGCAATGAGCCAGGGAGAAGGCTATGAAGAAGAAGTGACCTCAACAAGTTATTGATTTCACTCGTCAACGTAGAAAAACTGCGGTCATGAGTTTATTGCTATTATCAAATATTTTCAAGAGAAAGCCAGAAGAGAGACCGATCCAGAATTCTTCTTTTCAAGTGAAGTCGATAACGCGGGCACACTTAGAAGCATTTTTTGGGCTGATGGAAGAGCTATTTCTCGTATCTGATGTTCTGTGATGTGATCGTTTTTGACACAACATACAGAACTAATCACTTGAGCTTGCCATTTGCTCCATTCACTGGAGTAAATCATCACCGACAGTCAATTTTGTTCGGCTGTGCATTGCTTGTTGATGAGCAGAGGGATACTTTTGTTTGGTTATTCCAAAAATGGCTCAAGTGCATGCATGGAGTGAACCGAAGCTGATTATACTGATCAGGATGCGCAGATTGGTGATGCCATTAAGATTGTTTTCCCAACTTCTCGGCACCGTTACTGTTTCTGGCATGTGCGGAAACATATTGCCGAGCAACAAATCCCAATGTCAAACAAGTATGGAGAAGATATGGTCTCCGATTTCCATGCTTGGTACACCTCCCGCGATATAAGCACTTGTGAGGAACGATGGCGTCTGATGAATGAAAAATATCAGTTAGAAGAAGAGATGACAGTTGGTTGATGAAGATGTACAGGCTCTGTGGACATTGGGTTAATGCATATCTCAAGGATGTTTTTTGTGCTGGAATGACAACCAGTCAGAGGTCCGAGAGTATTAATTCCTTCTTTGATGGTTTTGTTAACTCAAACACTAAACTAGTGGAATTTGTTCACCAATATGATAAAGCGGTTGCTTCCCGTCGTACATCTGAATCTCTTCAAGATTTTAGGGGTTTGAATTCTGTGCTCAATTGTACATCCAATCCATATGAGATACAGGTTTCGAAGTTGTATACACCGAAGATTTTTCAGTTGTTCCAAAAGGAATGGGCAGTTGTAATGACACTATTTTCAGAAGAAGTGGAACATGACAAACCTGGATCAATATATTTGGTTGGTAATTTTTCAGAATCAAAAGACAACTGGGAAAAGGTCAGTTATGATAAGCGTGAGGAACTTCATGTTTCTTGTAGTTGCTCGTTATTTGAAACAGAGGGTATCCTATGTAGACATATTCTGTGTATTTTGTGGCGCAATCACGTTACACATATACCAGAATCATATATACTTTAGAGATGGAGGTTGGATGCTCGTTACAAAAATGTTGCAATTGAAAATGGCATGAAGCCTTTTCCCAGTCAGGGCACTCCACGGACGGCTAGATTGTGGACAATTCGTTCAAAATTTAATGCAATTCTGAGATGGTCGCTGATTCTGATGAAAATCTTTCAAAGTTGGAGGCAGTTTTGGAAAGTTTTGCCCAAGATACCACTAGAGAATATAGAGCCATGTCAGGAAATTTCATTCATCACAGCCTAAAACTGCGGTTGGTTCCAGTGGATCCGTTGTCGTATTGCGAGATGGTGAAGAATTGAATATACGTGATCCAATTGGTCCTGTACCAACCAAGGGGAGGCCTAGAGCTGCATTCAGGTTAAGTCTGGTTTAAAGATTCTATATATCAGAAGGAAGTTAAGCATCGAAGATGTGGTAACTGCCAAGAGCTGGGCCATTACAGGACTGGTTGTCCGTTACTGGTATTACATTAAACCTGTTAATCATTTTTTTTATACCGATTAATCTTTAAAATTCTTACTATTTATTTTTTTATTGGCAGAAGAAGTAGGTTTGGGTTGCCTCCATCTCGAAGGAACAAAGACTTCAATTTTTTATGAAGTGCGACCATGGTCGCACAGTGTAGAGAGATTAAGTCGCAGTCCGTCACTGGCTGTCATTATAATCAGATTTATTATCATTCTTTGATTTCTACTGTATTATTTTTGTATGTAGTTGTACTTTAAAGTTTTACTGCTACAAAATTCTACTTTAT